>QZWS01000333.1:397-12775 GCA_004114245.1 Zoopage sp. CT-All
GGAAAGTGCAGGGGTTTCTGGACGCCGATCGGGGGTTGATTCCAGAGAATCGCGATTAGAGGAGGCATAAGATCTGGCGTGTAGTACGCGCTGTTGATACCCCTGCAACGGTCGGGGTAGCTGTGGTGCCCTCAATTGTGTAGGGACTCGCTGCTGGTGGAGCTGCTGCTGTTGATAAAGGTGCGGTGTTTGTTGCTGGCTCGTGTAGTCGTAGTGATCAAGGTTACCCCTTGATCCATTAGTGGAGCCCGAGTGTCGACTTGTGTCACTGGGAAGAGGCGATCGATTCCGGACGGGAATATTACTCCATCCTCCAGCGTTAGTCGCAGACACGGTAGCATTGTTACCAAACATGCCTGAGGGCGCCGCATCAAAACTGGGCTCGTACGCACGCGTAAAGTTGTCCTCCAACAACCGCGTACGAAGTTCTTCCTGCTGTTGTTGTGAGAGGATTTCCTGTTCAGATTCTTGCAAGGTACCAAGTAAACGCCCCTCGGAGGAAGGAGGTGGAGGTCTATTCAATGGTCGACCAGGCCCTGAAGGAACTCGAATAGAGGATCGTCTGCTGAGGTCGGGATTCGACATGGTGTGCTTTTTCGTCCGTGGGTGTGCAATTGGGGAATTTGGAATGAAGGCACGAAGGGTGAATGCTGGAACAAGTTGAATGCATCACTCCAAGAGAGCAGAAAGCTGTGACCCAAGCTGCCTGTGTGTTGAGCGTGAACTCGAGAAAGTAGACGGACAGTGGGGGACAAGGTGGCGAGAGAAAGGCGAGGGAAGGAGAGAAAGTAGGAGTGAGATTTTTTAGAAAGAAAGAAGAAAGGTGGAATTGTACCTTTGCGTTTTGTACCCTCTTTTTTCTTTCTTTTTTCCACCTTCGCCATATTTTATATGTCCCCTGTATTCCCTTGCAGTCTCGCTCGCCGCAATTGCTGTGTTTTCGTTTTTTTTTGTTGTTGTTTTGTTGCTGAGCTGCTGAAGGATGTTGCAGGGTGTGCATGGTGCTGTGGTCGACGATCTGAGACATGATGCTTCCCGTATTGCGCACAAGAACGGAACGGTCTTTGAGTTCGGTAGATGATGTATCTTCCTCCATCTGTTGCTGCACAACAATCTCTCCTAACAGCCTAACAGCAGAGAGAGATCGAAGGGCTATGTTCCCCTCTGTGCTGCGCCTTTTGCCCATTATTGGGTTCACGCTATAAGTGGTATGGTTGTCCGTACACATCATTTAGCCCTGAGAAGAATGTGTGGTTTGCATAGCCACACCCACAAAGTTTGACAATTGCAATTGCTGTCTCATCAAAAGGACAAACACAAAACACCAAATCACCACTACCCCGTTCTACAATTTTGCACACAAGCAAGCGCACACACCCACCCATTTGCGTTTCAGCATGTGTTGGTTCAAGATGCATTTTCTATATTTAACACTGGTCAGACTACATTCCCAGGACAGAGTCCAGCCATTCTTCGTCCTTTTTTCCCACAGGTCGCGTAGGCGGGGCCTTCCGAAGCGGTGGGAGACCTTTGTCAAGTGCTGTTGGAGGTCCCTTAACGTCTGAAGTCTTTGATCCCTTCGAGAGTGGTGGCGGAAGTCGTGTCTTGGCACTTGTAGACAATTTTTCTGAAGTAACTACATGTGCAGATGTTTTCCCTGAAGATGAGGACGGGCCTCCTGCTGCTGCAGGGATGGGAACTCGATCTCGACCATACGACTTTGTAATATCGAGTAATTCATCTAGGTCCGCGTCCATTGATGCTACAAGTAAATCGAACGACAGGGTGAGATTTCAGTTTTAAAGGTAATTGCTCGTTGTCAAGAATGGGCAGTGCGTATTATACCTTGCGCATTTGGTTCGATTGACCCTGACGCAGCTTTGCTGTACGATGAGGTCGTGGCTGTTGATGGTGCAGTGGTTCCTGAGACGGGTGTGGAAGGCTTTATCAGTATGTCCGAGGCCGCCTGACCTCGAACGAGCTTTGGTACGATCGGCTTCCCTGTTGTAAGAGATACCTTTCCGACCACATCTCTGTCCAGCTACGTAGTCAGGTGTGAGAAAAATTGAAATACGGGTGCCATGATCCAGCTTTAGCGAGATCCTTTTACACAACGACTATCCCAGCAATGAACATACCGCTCTCATGTCAGAGTCCCGAAGATATAGCCGGTCCTTGAGGGAAAGGGTCATGAGGGCAGTCTCAATGTCGTCAAGGCGAACTTCCAAGAGTTTCCGCGCTTGCTGAGAGTCTTCCATTGCATCCTGTGACTCCACCTCCTTTTCAGACTTGAAGCGGAAATATGCTGCGGGATCGAATGTCTTTCTTTGATCTATCAATTGAAATACCACAGTTGAGAATAATGGCACGGATTTATACGCTGTTGTGTTCAGTACCTAAGTGTTGCGGAAATCAAGCGCAATAACATTCATACCCGAATCTTTCAGCATTTCCCGGAATGCTATCGTCTGCCTGTCGATTCCTTGGTCCAGCTCCTCAGCCTCGGTCACTGAAAAAATGTGATGAAAGAGCGATTCTTAGGGTCTTCGTGCTATAGTGCAATTGTATACTGCATGGGGGAAACCCTCCACTGTCGTCCGTTCCTGACTGTTACCTTCCTCGTCCCGCTCGGTATATCGATCCGCATTACTGGTGATCTTGCGCCTTGCAAAACTTTTTCTCGGTGCTAACAAGTTCAAATAACGGGAAAAAAAAACAGGCGTTTAGTTTTTCGGGAATCATTGGCAGAGCATGACTGCGAGGCATTATATCACATTCCCATACTATAGTCATCGCCTTCCTCGCCTTCCTCGCCACTCCCGTCGTCCTCGTTGTCATGGCTGGCTCTCCTGCCTTGATATCCTCCACGTCCTCCACGTCCTCCGCGCCCTCCTCTTGCGCCTCCTCTTGCGCCTCCTCGTGCGGGTGAGCCGGAATCAGCCGCAGCTCCGCCTGTAGAGCCTCCTCGACTTTTGACCTTGCTGTGGTATCTTCTGGATGCAGCCTGCTTGTGTGGGTCGGGTCGCATTGTTGAACTGGAGGGAGAGAAAGAGGTGTTCAATGAATGCAAGATGCTGAAGTGTGATGTGCAACTGCTGCACGTGACTTATTCTGCTGCGGTTGTCGGGCCACCCGTGTATCCTGTTCTCAACAGATAGGACGTTCAGTTGACAAGCGCGAGCGCATTCCTCACTGTGAAGATAATGTGGCACCCTAATTTCATTGTTCCTATGATTTCAATCTAGTTCTACGCGAACGACTCTGAAAATAGTGGATTTTTGATGCAACTGTGCATGCAGATGTCTCTTCAATACCCTCACGCGACGCGTCTAGAGCGTGAAAGCGGCCTTCAATTACGGGTTCAGCGATGGATTCGCCATCGCAGCAGCAAGCGCATCCGATTCAGACCAACCTTCCATCACCGCTGCTGCTGCCGCCGAAATCACGGCTGCAGAAGGAATCGTTGCTGAAGTTCCTGAAGAAGTTGCGGTCGCGCCTCGAGCACTCAGTGACATTGAACGGCTCTGTTGACGTCGTTTCCTGCGGCCGATCCCAACGCCGATCCCAAACTCAGGGTCGTACAAGTCATCGGTCTCCTCGTCGCCTTCGTCGTTGAGCCCCCCCGAGGAATCTGTGGTACCGGCCATAGGCTGTCCCCTTAAAGGAGGATACGCACTCAAGTTGGATGTGTCGATTCCGTCCTTCTCGATATGAGCAGGGTTAGAGTAAATAGTGGCTAACGGGTGAAGACCGGGTCCAGAGCCGATGACCGCTGCAGACTCTGCTACATGTGTGAAAGGAACGCGACTCTGATCTGGGCCGTACACGGTACCACTGGTTGAACCCTCTGTCGCATTCAGGTCCGTGTGGGATGATGACCTCCTTTTCGATGCGACATCGAGAACGGTGCTGGAGATTGAGGATCGTTGTAGATTTGCTGGATTCGTTATGAAGGACTGGGCTCCAAGAGCGTTTAGGTCCTGCTCTGAGAAAAGTCCCATCCAAGCATTGAGATGCGCTTGGCTTGAAAACTGGATAAGGAGCGCACCTGCATGACAGGTTATCACTCGCAAGGTCGGATGCACCAGTTCGTCCTTCTCCTGGGCCATCGAGTGCATCAGGTAGCTGGTGGAGTGGCCGTTTGTGCACTAAAATACAGAGTTTACAAAGCCATAGTCGCAGTTATGTTGTTAGGCATTGCAACACTTGATCAACAAGGAGTGACGAATGAGATTGACCAGAGAGAGAGAAGCGGAACGTACATCAACAGATAGGAGGGCGTGAGCCTCCGGCGTAAGAATCAGTGTTTGCATGGTCCAATGTGATAAAGCGTCCGTGAATCTATGCTTGATGATGCGGACCGGGAGGAGGAACTATAGAGAGCGTCAGATTCGCAGGCTTCAGATCGGAGAGAAGCAAGTGTTTGATACTTACAACATACGAGTCCAGCTTGACGGGAAATGATCAAAGTGAAAATGCAAACAAGATGGCGAATAAGTGTCCATGAAACTGGTAACATTGAGAAAAAAAAAAAAAAAAAAAAAAACCAACGCGCCGTCGTCGTTTACTTACCTTGCCTTGTATACCCGTATCTGAGCCGCCCAAGCCCGGCTCGAGTGTCCACTCGGCATGCATCAATTGGTTAGCAATTTCACTCTCCATGCAGTCGCCTACAGCATCAATGCTCTCCTCCATTCCTGGCCTCGCTGCATTTTGCCCACAATAACGTCTTTTCCAAGGCTTGAAGGTGCTCTCGCGACTACTTTCTGCATCCTCGCTTGGGCGGGGGACCAGCCTTCCGTTGGCTGGCAGTTGTTGCTGCTCTGCGTCTGTGAGCGTCATGACGGATCCACGGTGGGGCATCTGGGACCCCATCCAGGCATACAACGGATTCTTTTCGACCCGATTGCTACGCATAAGAGTGTCCTTATCAATGACGGTTTGTCGCAGTCTGCCTGCACCAGCACTGATGTTTGCGGGGATCCGGGTCATAGCCGCAACTCTGGCGCGGACGCGATCGCTTGTACTGGCAGCATTATGGTCGTTATGATCCTCATTCTGGCGATCTCCTTGACACCAAGATTTTTGTCGGCTTTTGCTAATGCTTCGGAACTTGGGTACAAAGAGGATGAGCAGGGCGAGCGTTGCGACTACGTATGTGCCAACGAGAGTGATGTAGTAGGTTGCAAGGTAGATGTCGTATGGAAAGAACTGTGAGGCGATGACGAGGATCGCGAAGAAGAAGATATTGCTAAAGAAGGGGCCACAAGGATTATGTTTAAGTGGAAAGTGCCTGAAATATCGTTAAGCAGCTTGACGGGCCGCAAATTTGCGTTTTCAATTACTCTACATGATCAAGATAACTTACTAGAGCACGAGGGTGATCTGCCTGGCCTCGTTCCACAAAAACATAACGTTCCTGGTTTTGATAGCGAAGAAGACACCAAAGAGAAGTAAGATAGCAGGGACAATGGACGCACTGATGCTCCACCACATCTGGGAATGGTAGCCTCGACACCGCACCCACTGTATGGACCCAACGTTGAGAGTCGCGGGTTGAGGTGCGTCAATGGCCATTTCAATGATTGGGGTGACCAGACAGAGCAAGACGATCAAACCCATGTAGCGCAGGAGAAGCCGAGTCTGAAATGTTTGGTGCGCAAAATTGACAGAGTTGAAGATGCGGTAGATCCTATAGCTTTTGATGGTCAACGACCTACATAACAGAAATAAATATTGGATTTCATGGAGGTCAATGGCTGCTTGATATGTGATTTAGCAATGCCGCGTTTGCTGTGAACGTTACCCCGTCAAAAGAGTGACCCCAAGGGTCAGAATGAACGAATTGATGATGCAGGTCGCGGTGCTCGGTACACCCACATGGAGCAGGCACCATACAATAACCAGCAATATGCCCAGCAGTTCCAACAAGCAGAAGGTCGGGCTGTACAGCGAGGAGGCGTTGAAAAACGCGAGTATACGAAAATTAGTCCAAAAATAATATGTGGAAAATGTGGGTTTGCATGTTCTCCAGGCGCAGCACTTTTACCTGGATGCCTTTATGACAATGTGGTTTCTGAAATGCAACACCAGGATAGCGCTGATCAGGATCATCAGGATCACAATCATGCTCAGTACACCGCAAGCAATGCCGGCACGCGAGTTCCATTGTGGGTTCTGCACTGTAGACACAAAGGCGTGCAGCTCAGGCAGTTGTCATTTTCGACATTCCTCTCGCCCTATATGGTCCATTCTTTATCATGGTTAAGATAAAAACTTACATGCCGAACGCGGCGCATCGTTAGGTGGGCTCGGGAATGGTCTATCCGTGAAGGTAAAGTTCCCTCGTATAAAAAATCCAAACTGTATAGTTTTGCCGTTACTCATGCTCTGAGCGACATAGAACCTAACGGAAGACAGGTTGCAACCGATCGCATGAGTACGAGCAAGAAAGGACATCTTCTTTATGGTTCACTCTTGGCCACGGACACAGTAATGCCCGTAGGTGTTCAAGAAACCATCTTACCCATCCTTCCTGTCGCCATTCTTGTCCAACGAAATGGGTCCCGCTGGACCTTCGTAAGCACTGTTGCTGTACGTCTCAGACATACGAATCGAGTCAGTATAGTCTCCTGCCACGACTTCCCTTATGAATGAATTCTCTGGAACATGATCCTTGGCATCCGGCAGAGTCCTCTTTATAAGTTCCCCATAGGCGTTAGCCAGCATCAAGACGCACGAGTAGGCCATGCCTTCGTCGTTATCTAATTCTGTCGTCCCTGCTCCAGGATATCTAGGTCGATGAATAGGATCGCGTACATTTTCGTTAAAGAACTACGCATGCAGAGGCGAATCAAAACCACACAGTGACTGCCATTGATCGAGTTCGCTACTAGCACGACCACTCACTCTGTCGGGTCCAGGTTTTGCCAGCGTGAGCGAAATTCCTGAAAGGGGCCATAATCTTGAAGTTCCCACCCGATATCGACCATTATCAGTCCATCATATGCCTTCGCATCCTTCTCTTGCTGTAGTAGAGGCCCAATATTGTTCGTGGTCACCCAAGCATACTCTGGCCCAAAATAGCCCGAGTTTCTACATCGAAAAACAGGATACTGGTCCATCAGATGGTTGTCTTTTCATTGATATGAAAATATATCCAGTTTCAAGGAGCCATTGGTGAAGTTGAGACCACTGCATCGGACGACTTACTTCATCTCTCGGAGGAGATTGAACTGAGTTATAGAAGGGGCGAGCACGACCTGCACACGAGCGTGCGAGCTGAGAAGAGTGTTCTTTACAGACTGAAAGGACGCATCTGGCATCACACCTGGTGTTGCCAAGGTTTCTTGGGCCACGATGTAAATTCCCATCCTGTTGGCCGCCTTGTAAAAGTAATCTAGCGCTGTACACGAGAGGAGGTGATTGGTACATTGATACAGAGGTGTCTAGGGGGCTTGCTTATGTTACTTACCGATCCATCCGAGGTATTCAGAGTCGCGGATTAGATAGATGCGCTTCCAGCCCATGCTTTTGACTACTGAAAGCACTGCATCAATCAGTACAAGACTTGTTGGGATGGTGCGGTAAAAGTACGAATACTCGTCTCTATTAGACAAGGCAGGGTTGTCTGCAGAACATTCGTTCGTGAAAAGAAAAATTAGTGTGGTAGAGGTGGAGTGCATTTGATCGCAGGTCTAAATGCAAAGAAGATTGATTACCAGAGGCATAGGAGCAATGTGGGATACGCACGCTGGAAGTCATCAGCGCCTCATAACGTGTTAAATCAGAACGAATGTCGCCAATTACTCCTGCGACCTAAAACATCAAGAATTGGCAACACAAGCGTTGGGATATTCGAGTTTCCAAACTATTGCGACACCATGAACAAAACGGTGCCTCTTTGGTGAGCAAGATGCATGCAGTCTACCTTGGCGCTGATCAACCTTCCAGCTCCTGCAATGGCAGCCGATCCTCCTGTCTTTGAGTAAAGGCTAGGCTCCTGACTATCCCGAACGATGATTGACATGTTTATCCCTGGGATGATCTTTTGTTTGTTGACATCTTCGACAGCTAACCTGATGGCGGTTAGCCCATGTCGGACCAGTGCTGGCGTCGGCCCCACCGCAGGCGCGTTGAACGGCAAGAGCACTCCTAGTCTCAGCGTGCGCAAGTCGGGATCCCACATGGTCTCGAATTCATACTCTGTCAACAGCCATGGTTTTTGCGTCGGTCGAGGTAGATCTGCTGGGATTTGGGGTATAGGAGACTGAGTTGCAAGAGGCTGGGATGTCATTGGTAAGGGACTAGTGGTCATTGCAGTGGTGAATGTTGCTGGAGGAGTGTTCTGTGGGGCAGTGTTATCGGAGGATGACGCAAAGGAACCGATGGCAAGGAGATAGCTCTGCCGTTTCAACAACTTTAGGACACTGCCCGGGGGACTGTCGCTAACGCTGCACTGTTGCCCAAGAGGAGGCTTCGATTTGCAACTGCCGCTCAAACATAACGCTAGAGGCATCTCTCCTGCTGTTGCAGGTCCCAGGATCATTGTCGTTCCGATGATTATGAATAGCCAAAGAAATACATAGTGCGGCGAATGAAGGGTGTTGACTGGGCGAGCTCTTTGTCGCGCTGAGCTGAAGTGATCGAAGACTAAACTGCGCCCTGCCATGACGGCCTGCTGTGGTCTGTGCTCTGCTTTTTGGACCCAGACAGTTGACCGTTGAGGAGGAAGAAGGATGGTGCTTGAACTCTGAACCAGAAAGAAAACGAGGCAGCTTAACCAAGAAAAGTGCGAAATAGATCGCCGATAACGACTCAGCCGCGAACTAAGACCCAAACTTTAAATTGAAAAAAAAGAGTGAAACGCGCAAATTCCCAGCACACTGCTGTCTGTCGCTACGTTCAGAAGCACAGCTTAAACCATTGATGGGTACCATTGACCTGTGCACCCGTGTGTGTACCATCATTTCACTCCAGTATTAGCTCCAGACCGAATGAGATGAAAAAGAGCTGTTTGGAAGTACGGCCCCGAGGAAAAGCAGACTCGTCAAAAATATGAACACCATAATGACCAGCCGACATAGAATTTCAGTGCTTGAAACGGGTAAATCCGACACTCTTGAGACCTATTGGTGTTTGCGCCCGTGACAACTGTCTCGTGAGCCCTTCTGCCATCCCGACTTGCCTCTTGAGGTATTTGCGCGTGGCATACAGCCTCCAATCGAGGATTTGCCGGTTACAGCTCCTGCGGGCACAAAACTCCAGATCGCTGTCTGATCCTATCAACCTTTTGAGCAAAAAACACTGCATTGTGCAACATGCGCGAAATGATCGCAAAAAAGCGGGCCTCACGAGCGGTCAACGATTGATGACGGCGTATTTCGACATCTCGAATGAAAAAGCCCGAATTCTATGTGTATTCTCTAAAAATTTACAAGTGATGGTAGCCTTGCGGTCGATGTTGACTTGAGCATGTTGCTTGTGAGCGTGGCGGTGCTACCACGTCAATGCACACAGAGGACAGTAAGGGAGTAGCTGATGAAGGGCGCAGTCAGTTGAAAGCGGGCGCTGATGGGAATGCATGGACTCGACCGTTTGTCAGCCTGGACTTCGTGAGACGACGAACGAGAAGTAAGCGCCTCTACGTTGCTTTACTAACATATGCCTTCACTCTAACACCCTATTGTTTTGACTTCGCGCTGCACTATCGTTGCTTGGTGCTCAATTCGCACCATCTCTACCTAATGAATCTAGTCAACGTGTCTGAAAATGTCACCTGCAGGCGACTGAGCTCTTTGGCCGCGTAATGGTCCATCCAGTTAGGTAAGCTGGAGTGAGGCGGAGGCGATTGCCCAACCATTTTTTTTCTGAAACCTGACGTGGATGCCGCTGAGGAAGTGCATGATATTCCTACGCGGCCGTTTGATGAAGGGTTGCATTGAGAATCTCTCAGTCCTTTCCTAATGTGCACTAGTCTGCACAGTGATTTGTCAAAAAGATTTTGCTGACAAGCTTGACATTAACGCAGAAACACGACTTGGAGGTCTTGCATCTCTAATACAGCACGGTAAACCGTGTCCCAATGTTTGAGATCTACACAAACTCGTTGCAGCTGCACAGATATAAAAGGAGCCCACGCTTCATCGTCAACATCGCTAAACATACAATTCGCTTTCTTCCTTAAAATCAAACCTCCTTAACCTTCACCTTTCGAGCAAAACGAAATGGATCGTCTCAACCAAGCCGCCAACCAAGCCGCCGACACCACCAAGAGGTACGCCAATCAGGCATCCGCCGCGGCCGACAATGTTGCCAACCGCTTTGGCACAAACCAGCAGCAGGGTAACCAGCAGATGCCTGGTCAGAACTCTGGCCAGAACCAGCAATGGAACCAGAACCCCAACGCTCAGCAGCAAGCTCAGAAGCACGGCCAGAACTGCCCTTCCAAGCAAGGTCAAGCCTGCACTGGCCAGCAGAGCGGCTGCCAATAAATGGCACCCGCTTACTCTTGTGTCCTTTGATCAAAGTAAATACAGGAGTCGACGTTTTATTCTAGTGTAGGATAATCGAGTCATCACTACGCAGTTTTGTATATAGCAAAGAATGAAGATCTGCTTTCAAAAACTCTTCAATAGTTGACCGTTCTGCTGCGATCTGCAATTGGCACGGCGCTGGTTGTTTTCAGTCCTAAACTGCAGCAATTACTGCTCATGCACTCCAATGAGCACGTCCTTGTTGGGTCCATTCTTCAGCTTCATCGTTGCAGTGGTGTTATCCTGCAAGTGTGTTGCGCTCCAATACGCCTCCTTGCCCGCATACCCCCAGGTGACATCTCTTGCACCCTCCCACGCATGAGGACCTACTAGCCGGTACTGCACCGGAAAAGCTGGGCCTACAATGGTCTCCGTCTTGAGCCTCAATCCTTCCAGCAGCCCATATCTCGCCACCAACTTAGCCATCGTTGGGAAGCATCCAATCTTCTTGGCCAATTCGTCGCAATAGGGCACGGAATCGAGTTGGATAGTGTGCCGAGGCGCATTATAAAACCGCTTGCTAACCCCTTTCTTCGTGATTGTAATGTCCTTATCCATCTGCTGTTTTCTGATGGCAGTGGTTTCACCTTGCCGACGAGCGTGTGTATCAGAAAACGGCACTGCATCTCTGCGAGGGGCATGAGGGCTCCCAATGGCTGACCAAGTCCGATAAAGGCCAAGTTTGGGTGTCGAGGAGGGATCATATACTTCCAAGTCCAGACCTCGTTGTTCTCTTGTGCGTTTGGCTTCCCATCCGTGACGATCTCTGGGTCCAGAACAGGGAAGCTGATGTGATAACCCGTGCAGTACAGCACAGCATCGGCCTCCACCTCGGTGCCATCCTCAAACAAGACCTTCTTTCCCGGTCCCAACTTCTTGATGTTCTTGCTGGGCTTGACTGTGCCGGTGGAGATGCGCTCGGGCAACAGGGTACTAACGGTGGGATGACACCCCAATGGCAAGGTTTCGGGCTTCATGTACTTGTGAGTGGGTGGACAAAGCATCTTGAATAAGAGCGAGAAGATGAGTTGGATCACAATCAGCGGGGGCATGAATCCAAGCCGCGTCAGAAAATGATCTAGGGGCTTTCCGAGAAGCCATCGAGGTGCGACCCAGCATGGGCGGCGACACGAGAGGTAGACCTCGGATTGGTTCAACGACAATTCCACAGCAAGGTCCACGCCGCTGTTGCCAAGTCCGACCACGACCACGGTCTTGTCTCGGTAGACATCGGCCTGGCGGTAAAAGTGGGAATGGATCTGGTCACCAGTGTAGGCGTCTTCTGCGTTTGGATCCATACCAGGGAAATCGGGGTACCGTGGTTTCCAGTGGTGACCGGAACACATCATCACGTAGTCAAAGATCTCTTCCCTGATCTCGGTCTCCTCGGGAACCATTGAGGATGCTACCGGGCGCCACCTAACCATCCATCTCTTGCTTTCGTCGTGGAGTTCCCTCACCTCGACCACCTGGGCTCCGAATCGGATATGTTCCCGGAGCTGAAAGTGTTCTGCATACATGTCAAAGTAATGAGCGACTTTCTGGTGCGGCAGGTAGGTGGGCCAGTCAATTGGGATGGCAAAATCAGAGTAGGACATGGATTGCTTGGAAACGTTAATGATGGTGCTCTTGTAAACCGAGGAGTGTGGGTTCGGGTTTTCCTCAGAGACCTCGGTATAGCGCCAGAGACCTCCCAAGTGCTGTTGTTTTTCAAAGGCCACGACTTCAATGAACTCCTTTTCGTCAAGACATTCTTTGATAGCCGGCAGGCCTGAGGCACCTAGTTTACCAATCCAAGGGTTCGCGACAACATCCCCGTCAGCATTAGTGTGACATAGCGTTG
>QZWS01000334.1:0-12764 GCA_004114245.1 Zoopage sp. CT-All
CGGAGGCTGAAACACGAACACCGCCACGACGATTCGGGCGAAGACCGACACAGCTTCGGAGAATGGTCGCCTTGGAGAACAGGTCTGGTTTCGTGGCAAGGACGCGTTTCATGATGGCCTGTGTTGTCTCCTCGCAGACGGCTTCTTGGCTATGATATTTGACGAAAAAAAAAAGTAGAATAAACGGAGCGGTGAGCGAAAAGAAAATAAATCAAACGATCAGTAACAATTGCAGACGCGATCCAACTTACTAGTTCCAATGCTGCATGGTGCCGCCGAGGATGATCTCGCCATTGTCTCTTGGGATTACATAAGTGATGGTGCCCGTACCGATGGCAGCTCCTTCTCCATAGCGCACCACCGTGAGTTGCTTGACCTTTGGCCAAATCTCTTTTGGAACTTTGACAACGACGATTTGGCCACGGGTTGGATACATTTGCATATCGTGCACGCCTGCGAGATTGCGGCTTCCGAGGCCAGTGCAATTGACAAGGATATCGGGCATGATATTGTCTCGGGTGGGGATCTGGCCGAGAGCCTTTAGACTAGGGACAGTGGCGCGCTCGAGGACACCTCCTTGGGCGAGAAACTGTTCCTGAAGATACAGGAGGTACTTTGGTGTATTTATTGTCACTAAAGCCAGAAAAAAGAAAAGGGATACAAGTGATGTAAAAAGAGGAAAGCGGCAGGCGCAAATTCAGTATAAATGACACAAGCCCATCAGTCTTAAAGAGTTGCTATCAGTCGGTACATACCTGTGCTGTATGCGATGCCAAATGCAGTGCCTGGGGGCAGTTCATCCCTGGGAATATAGCGGTACTACAAGGATTAAAAACAAGACATTGGAGGGAGGAAGCAAGGTGAGAGATAGAACGCGGTTTGGAGTTAGGACCGCGGCGGGTGGTGTGGAGAACATGGGCACTGCTCAGCGCGAAATCACATTCATTCATACGTTTTTTAGGATATGCTTGAACCAGGGATCCTCAAAGTTTTCGGGCTTGACATCCCAATACTCGTACCCAGTGACATACATGATGCCGGCGCTGGGTTCGTTCTCTGCTAGGTAGGCAAACCTCTTGAATGTTGCCGTGTCGAGTTCTTTGTGATGCCAATAAAGAATATTTGTAGGTAAGTGGCCGAGATAATGCATCGCTCTCATTATTTACGATTGTGGAGATCTCGCTTAGTGTCCTCACCTTGCTGGGCAAGGTCGGCGATGTCAGCGAATGATCGCCAGTTTGCTCCAGCCCTATTCGAAGTGGGCAAGCGAGACGTTAGGTCCGTGTACCGGCGGGTAAGTAGATACAAATGGGGTGTGGAACAGCACTAACATCGAACGTTGGATGCGTGCATGGTACATTCATACCAAGGGGAAGTGTAGTCGATACTGAGGTCCGAGGGGAGGTGTGTGGCGATAACTTTCACGGCGTAGTGTCCCTTTTCCAAGAGTGCCAGGGCCGTTGAGAGGCCCGAGACACCTGCGCCAAGGATGTTGACGTTGAATGTTTTGCTGTGCGAGCGGGTCATGGAGAGCGATGGGCGGATGCAATGGAAAAAGACAGAGGAATGAGATGTCACCAACTGTGGGAAAACTAAGAATTTGCCTAACCGCCCATCACTTGCGTAGAAATTCCTTGTGCAACTTTCTTTTTATGCGGCGTCCGAACCCTGGGCCAGACGCCTTCCACGATGACCCATATTATTGGAGTTGGACACATAGACTATCATAACAACACGAAATAGTCTATATACCGAAGCGCGCACCGCGAGGCAGAAGTGCCAAGCTACTTCTAAGGGGCGAAGGTAGAACCCCCCTCCCTCGTCTCTTTTTCGCTCTCATAGCTTGGCCATCGTTCTAGCGCGGCTTCGGACCTCGACCAACTCATCGAGGTGTGTCTCTATATCTGCAACGACCTTGTTGGCACATCCGATGCTTGCTTGGTATCCAAAACCTGCGTGGCCATAGTTATGAGCCACCAACACCACTTGGTTAGCCCAGCCTTCGTTCCAGTCCAATTGCTCGACGGAGGCTGAAACACGAACACCGCCACGACGATTCGGGCGAAGACCGACACAGCTCCGAAGAATGGTCGCCTCGGAGAACAGGTCTGGTTTCGTGGCGAGGACGCGTTTCATGATGGCCTGTGTTGTCTCCTCGCAGACGGCTTCTTGGCTAAGATATTTGACGAAAAAAAAAGTGGAAGAAACGGAGCGGTGAGCGAAAGAATAAAAAAAAAAATCACACGATCAATAAGAATTGCGGACACGATCCAACTTACTAGTTCCAATGCTGCATGGTGCCGCCGAGGACGATCTCGCCATTGTCTCTTGGGATCACATAAGTGATGGTGCCCGTACCCATAGCGCTTCCCTCTGCATAGCGCTCCATCGTGAACTGCTTGGCCTTTGGCCAGATCTCATCTGGGACCTTGACAACAACGATCTGGCCTCGCGTCGGAAACATTTGCATATCGTGCACACCTACAAGGTTGCGGCTTCCGAGGCCAGAGCAATTGACAAGGATGTCGGCCTTGACGTTGTCTCTAGTCGGGATCTGGGCAAGGGCTTTCAAACTAGGAACCGTGGCACGCTCTAGGATACCTCCTCGGGCGAGAAACTGCTCCTGGAGGTACATGAGGTATTTTGGGGCGTTCATTGCCACTTGAATGATAAGAGAATAAAAATAAGAGTGATGCAGAGCGAGGGAACGGTTTCAGTATGGGGAGTACGAGTCCATGAGTCACGAAGAGCTGGAGACCCTGCTAGCAGGGATTTGAGTCGATACATACCAGTAGTATATGTGATTCCAAACTCAATGCCGGGAGGCAGTTCCTCCTTGGGGATGTATCGGTACTACAAGGGTGCGAACAGGGCATTGGAGCCAGGACAAGAGATAGACAGCCGCTCGAGTTAGAGCCGTTGCAAAGGGTTCAAGAGCAAGGAGCAAAGATCGGCCATTTTTACATTTTTGAGAAGACGCTTGAACCAGGGATCCTCAAAGTTCTTGGGCTTGACCTCCCAGTAATCGTGTCCGGTAATGTACATGATGCCGGCTTTGGGTTCATTATCTGCCAGGTAGGCGAACCTCTTGAAGGTAACCGTGTCGAGTTCTTTGTGATGCCGTTGAGGAATATCTGGAGATCAGTGGCCGCGATAATCAATTGCTTTTTGTTGGGAGTACTCTACGATTCAAAACTGCTGCAGTCTTCTCACCTTGCTGAACAAGATCGGCGATATCAGCGTATGATCGCCAATGCGCTCCAGCCCTATTTCAAAGGCGCAAAGCGAGATGTTATGTCCATGTGTCAGGAGGTAAGTAGATGCAAGTGGAGTGTGGAACAGCCACAGAGTTGGATACGAATATGGCAGGTTCATACCACGGGGAAGTGTAGTCGATACTGAGGTCCGAGGGGAGGTGCGTGGCGATGACTTTGACGGCGTAGTGTCCCTTTTCCAGGAGCGCCAGGGCCGTTGACAGGCCCGAGACACCTGCACCAAGGACGTTGACGTTGAATGGTTTGCTGTGTGAGCGGGTCATGGAGAAGCAGGGATGTTGGGATGCAGACGGAGGGAGAGACAAAGGAATGGGCTGCAACGGTGGGAAAAACGGTTTTGTGTGGAGAGGATGGATCGCCGAACAGCCGGTTGCAGGTCATGTGATGTACAGGAGGGTTGTCTGGGTCGTTTTTGCCGCGCTCTTTTTGTTCTAGCATCTCGAAGAGGTGTGCTGTTGAGTGAGTGTGCCCGTTGTCCCCATGTGCCCGCTGTCTATTTTCCAAGGCTGTTATTTCCATATATCTATCTGTTCGCTCACTCACTTGCTGTCTCTCTGCTCTCTTATCATTTTCCTCGTCTCTCTTCTGCCTCCTCGTCTCGCACTCTCCCTCCGCTCCCCTTCGTCCCTCTCTCTCCAACCCGCTCTCGTCCTCTCTTCTCGTCTTGAGACAGAAGCCCCATTGCCCGCCTCTTCGCTCTGTCTCGCAGCTCTCCTTTCCCCACCCTTCCCTGCGACAATTTCGAAAAAAAAAAAAGGACTTGGTTTTTTAAGGCATCTCACTCTCTCTTTCTCTCTCTTTTCCTCTACCTGCTTCCCCGTTTCACACATTCCACACTCACTCCAACATGGCCAGCGCAACCCCAAAATATGCTGCCAAGAGCACTCTGCGCTCCATGTAAGTTGGCTGCACTCAGACACGGCTGCGAAAAAAGGCGACCTTGCACCACACCTTTCACACCATTCACACCATCCACTCCTTTTGTTTTCTCACCGCCTTCGATGACCATGTAGCAAAAACTTCTCCAAGGGCTACACCGATATGCAGGCCAAGGTCCGAGAGGCCACCTCAAACGACCCTTGGGGACCCAGCGGCACACAGATGAACGAGCTCGCAAGGGCGACTTTTGGCCAGTAAGTGATGACACGATCGGATAAATGGGTCGACGCGGGCGTCAAGTTTGATTGAGAGCAAGAGCGTACAGCCGACATTCTAGAGAGGAAAAATACACATCACTCGACAACAATGAGGTCAAGGAACTGTGGTTTGTTCATTGGACTGGTTCTCTGACCACCCTCTCGCCCTCTCTCCTATCCTGCGGTCGTTGCTCGCGTGTCTTTAGACAAGAGTTTCTCGAGATTATGGAGATTCTCGACAAGCGCATGAACGACAAGGGCAAGAACTGGCGACATGTTTTCAAGGTAAGACAGCCTCAATCTTCTTTTTTTATTATTGTTATATTTGCGTCATCGCATAACTCTTTGACTCGGGAACTTGGAGGAAGCAGCTGGACGCACTGGACTTGACAAGGGCAGCCTTGCGCAGACAGGACGCAAGTCATGAAAGATAGCGAGAGCATACAGCGGGCGAGGACAACATATGTGGGTGACAGGCGTCGAATTGTCTTGGAGAGAGAGTGCGCCGTCAAGGACGGATAGGCAATCGCATAATCGAGTTCAAAAATAGAGCGCACGGCCACTGAGCAGCAACGACCCACGCCTTGGAGTGTCTTTTGCTATTAATGCTGCAGTCGCTCACAGCAAAGTGGGATAAAAGAGTCGTTCTTCTGTCAAGACGAAAAGAGAGAGAAAGGGCTCTCAGGGAGCAGTTGCACACTTTCATGACGTGATGGACATCCATACTCATGGCACACTTTTTTGCTCTTGTTGCTAGGCTTTGACTGTTCTCGACTATCTGCTTCATGTTGGTATGTACCGAGAGGACGCATAGCACTATCATTTGAATGGTTCGAGCAAATCAGTATCTTCGTCATCACAGCTTACTAACCAGGACTCACCTTTGGCATTTTGCAGGATCGGAGAACGTGGTCAAGTATGCGCGTGAAAATCTGTATATTGTCAAGACATTGAAGGAGTTTCAGTACATTGATGAGGAGGGCAAGGATCAAGGATCGAATGGTGAGTTTGGAATGTCGAGTGTTACACGAGCCGAACGCCAGTACTGCCAGGAGACTGATTTACAAGGGCGCATGCCAAATGATTTTACTAGTTCGTCAAAAAGCCAAGGATATCACGGCACTCCTCTCTGACGAGGCTCGTCTGAAAGAAGAGCGCCGATCCCGCAATGCTATGCGCGATCGCATGAGTGGTCGCACGCCAGGAGACGACCGGTATGGGGAGCACACGCCCGTCTACGAGCGGCCCGGAGCAGGTGACGACGATCGCGACCTGCAGAGGGCTCTGGAGGAAAGTAGGCGGATGGCTCAAAATGAAAACACCCGCCATAGGTAACGATGCGAAAACTTTCTTTTGTCTTGCGCAAATCATCCTGAGACTGGCACAGCCCAGAGTGAGATTGCAAAAGCCGTTGTAGCTAACAGCCTTTATTTATTCATCGATATGATTTGTGTGTCGCCAGCGAGGAGGATGATCTTCAGAAGGCTTTGGAACTCAGCAAAAAGGAGGAACAGGATCGCTTGAAGACTGTCGAGAAATATAACGAACTTTCCTTGACTGAAGACTGGGAGGCCGATTCCAAGTATGTATCTATGAATTGCATAGAATTCATCACCGACGCAGCTCTTCATGGTGATGTGCATCAGCAACTAATATGAATGTGCTTGGCATTGAACCTCTAGGCCTGTCAATCAGTATGAGCAGCAGAACAACACCGACTTTTTCGGGAACGACTTTGGTGGCCAGAACAACGGCAGCAACAACAACTTTGATGCGTTCTCGTCGATGAACGACATGAACAACAACAATGACAATGCCTTTTTGCAGCAGCAACAAACTGGATTTAATAACCCGTACCTTCAGTTCCAGCAGCAGCAGCTTCAGCAGCAACAGCTCCAACAGCAGCAATTGATGCAGCAGCAGATGATGCAGCAACAACTCCAGCAGCAACAGCAAATGGCGTACTTGAACACGATGAACAATCCATACCAGCAGCAATTGATGCCGCAAATGACTGGTGCGCCCAACATTGGATCCAACAACCCATTCAGTGCTTTTGCCCAAAAGCCAGCCATGACTGGTCAGCCCATGAACTCGAACAACCTCAACAATGGCCTCAACAATGGCCTCAACAATGGCCTCAACAATGGCCTCAACAGCGGCCTTAACAGTGGTCTTAACAGCGGTCTCAACAATAGTGGACTCAATAATGGCCTCGGCAATAACAATACCAGCAACAACACCAGCAACAACAATAACCCTCTGGGCGAGCTTGCCTTCCTCCAAAATTCCATGACTGGCATGCCAGCCACGAGTCAACCTGTATGAATCTATTATATGCACTTGGAAGCATTCAAAGCTCTGCGTAGGCACGTATCTAACATCATGTATGTGCTCATGCTTCTAATTTAGACCACGACGAAGGCTCCCAATGCTGCCGATGAAAAGTATGCCCATTTGGCCATGGCTCTGTCGAACCGCGAAGATGGCATGGATACCTTTGGAAACACGGGACAACTCCGCGTTCCAGCGTAAGTACATCTACTGTGGACCTTCTTGTGGCCCGTGGCATGTAGAACGATCGACCGACTCACTCGTTTTTGTGCTGACTCCAAAAATAGTCATCATAGCTTTGGGCTTAACAACCGGGGCACAAACAACGGCGCAGCTAATCCTTTCCAGGGCATGGGCGGCAATGCCAACAACAGCAACTCTTTGATCGACATTGGTGACTCCAGCAGCGGTCTTAACCGAAGCAACAGCAACAACCCTTTCCAGGCGTCCTCACAGGCAGGAGGATTCAACTCGTTGAGCCCACAGAGCCAGGCCAACAGTGGCTTCCTTTCATCGCACACGACTGGATTCGGGGCAATGAACGGTGGATCTTTCAATCAGTTCTCAACAGGCCAAGCCAACAATAACAACAGCGGAGCGTACTCGAGCAACACGCTGTTCTGATCTGACACTCAAAGATGAAAAATAAGCAAACACGAACGTGGGGAAGGAGTGGAGGTATTTTTGTGTTATGTTGAGCAAGCACTGAGCGACGGACCCTGCGTCGTGCATTGTAATGATAATGATTATGAATAAAATTTTGCAACTGGAGACCCTTTTTTTTCCCACCCCCCTTCACCCGCCGTTCAGCTGGCTCGGCGGAGTGCAAGCGAGTCCGTGCGCACAACGACTGACCAAGACCGATCGTTTGTTATGTGGCTTGGCAAAAATCATACCAGGCTTTTTTTTTTTTTTTTTTTTTTTTTTTCTTGTTCCCTTTGCTCATTTCTTACACCTCCTTTCAGCAACCAGGCCCACTCCAATGAGCAACAGAATTCTGCAGGGTGCGACCACGGGAGGCAGCAGCAGCAATGACGCCGCTGCCTCGGCTGCATTCAACGCACGACGACAGTCGACTATCTCGCAGACATATACCCAGTCCGAGTACTCCGAGTCTGAGTTTGGGGAGCAAGGTACAACACACACACACACCCACACATCCTTGGTCCCCACTCTATCACTCTTTTAAAGCCCCATGCAGTCAGAACGCTCTTATGGTTCCTTTTCTTTTTGATCTCGATCGGATCATTGGTTTCCTAATATCACTTTCGACACCTTAGACAATGGCTGGGATGACTGGGAGGATGAGGAAGGTATGGCAGCGTCCGATCCCAAGTGTCTTTTCTGCCCCCAGACTTTCCCCTCTGCTCGCGAGGTCTTTGATCACTGCACCCACAACCACGGATTCGACTTTCTTCGTGCCCGTCAACAGTTTGATCTGGACTTTTATCAGTCGATCCGCCTGATCAACTATCTTCGCAAGCAGGCATTGGAGGTCGAGAACTTTGCAGAGACGACTTCCTGGGAGGGTGTGAAGGATGGAGAGGAACCCTTCCTGGCAGACGATGAGTACCTTCGTCCCGTTATGGAGGATGATTCATTGCTCTTTGCGTTTGAGGATCTGGATCTCGAGGATGGAATTGGCGCTGGTGCTTCCTCGGATGAGGCCATGTTGTTGATGCCCCAAGGTGAGGCGAAGAAGATGACGAGGTCATCTTGGAAGGATATCGAGCCCACGACGGATCTGGAGCGTCAGCTGTTGAAGCAGTTGCAGCATACGGAAGAGAAACTGTTTGCGATGGAGGTTCAGCATCATAACCTGGACCAGCAGTTCCAGGAGTACAGGGCCCGGGTCAAGGAATCGTTCTTTGATACGTTAGAGGATGCGACGGCCAGGAGTGTGATCTCGCAGTCAGGCAGGTCTCGGACTGGAGGAGAGGACAAGGAGCCTGATACGGTGGTCGTGCCCCAGGATGAGGGCAACTACTACTTTAATTCGTATGCGCACTCGGATATTCATCAGCAGATGTTGAACGTAAGGAGATTGAAGGAAATATTCACAAAAGCGGGATGGGACTCCTTTTTTTTCTCACAAAGACTGATCTCACTTTTTTCTCTTACAGGATCGTGTCAGAACTGAGGGATACAGGGACTATATTTACGAGAACAAGGACATTTTCAAGGGCAAGACTGTGCTCGATGTCGGATGCGGAACCGGTATCCTGTCGATGTTTGCTGCCAAGGCCGGAGCCGCCAAGGTGCTCTCGGTCGACAACTCGGATATCATTGAGAAGGCCAGGAAGAACATTGTCGAGAACGGGTTCCAGGATGTGATTACGTTGTTCAGGGGCAAGATCGAGGAGATCAAGTTGCCCTGCAAGGTCGACATTATCATCTCAGAATGGATGGGTTACTTTTTGCTCTATGAGGCCATGTTGGACTCGGTCCTCGTGGCCAGGGATCGTTTCTTGGTCCCCGGTGGTATCTTGGCACCCTCGCAGACCCGCATCTTGTTGACGACGACGTCGGATGAGTCCTTCTTGGACGATAGCATTCACTACTGGAACGATGTTTATGGATTCAAGATGTCGACCATGAAGGAGAATGTCCTCCGCGAGGCCGTGGTGGACTTTGTGTCGCCCGAGACGATTGTGACGGACACGGTGACGATCAAGGATCTTCCTCACCAGACCATCACCGTCGCAGGACTGGACTTTGTATCGGATTTCGAGCTTGAGATGCAAAGGGACGACCATGTGAGCGCCTTTGTCGGATACTTTGACACCTGGTTCACGCGCGATGGCAAGGACGTGCCATTGGATGTGGGCATCTCAAAGGAGGAGTTGAAGGAACACAACATGAACGGATTCACGACGGGACCTGTGTACACAAGGTCGGAAGAGACTCATTGGAAACAGACGATGTTTGTGCTCGAGAAGGCGATTGAGCTCAAGAAGGGCGATCGCATCAAGGGAACGTTCTACTGCAACAAGAACCATATGAACCCTAGAGCTTTGGACTTGAGAATCGTCTATGAGGTCGTGCGGGTGGAGAAGACTGAGGAGGAGCGTGCGGAGGATAAGGCAGACTTGACATTCTTCCTCCGATAGTCGATGATCGTTAATGCGATATGTTTATTTTTTTTTTGAGAAATATGTGAGTTGATGAAAAAAAAGATGAATAAAAAATGAAAAATAGAGAAAAAAAAAAAAACCATTCTTTACATGACATACATGAGTGCAGGGAAGATGCAAAACAAAAAAACAAAGTAGAATACAGAAGGATTGTCGACTTTCCGCTCCGCTGCTTATCTAAAAAAGTCCAGCACCCGAGCGCTGCTTGATGTTCTTCTTTCCCTTCTTGTGCTTCTTGTTGCCGAGTGCGCCTGCAACACCACCCTCAACGCCCATGCCCTGCAAGTTCTCCTGAACGCTCAGCATCCTCATCTTTCGGCTCACGTAGCCACCCACGTTGTCTGTACGCTGCTGGTGAGGATACATCTGCACACGCTGCATGCCCTCCGAGACATCAAGCGCTGTCTTTCCTGTCACCCTGGGCAGATAGGTCGTCTTGCGCGTGGGCTGGAAGAAGGATGAGTCGACCGCAGCCGTCTTTCCGGTACCGGTGCCTCCGTGCGACAATGGTGTAACAGCGTTCATGTTGATATAAGTCGATGCCGATTGAGGAAGTCGTCGTGTGGGAGCCTGCTTGCGCTTCTTGAATCGATCGAGCTGGTTGTGCTCCTTGTTAAAGTCCATGGGGTCCTCGCCCGGTGGGGGGGCGCAGTAAAGCAGCTTTCCGTTGACATAGTCCTTGAGAATATAACGGGCAGCACGCGACTCATCGGGGTTACCCTGGCCGGCCTTGGTGTATCCACGAGCGACAGCATAGGCAATCAAGAACTCTTCAGCGGTGGGCACACCTGAACCACCTTCCTCCTCGCTCAGGACTGCAATCTTGATACCGTAAATGGCTTCCAGGACCTCCTTGGGTACTCTCTGTCCAATCAATCCAACCGAGCCCGTGAACTCGCGCAGCTGATCAATGGGCAACACTCCGTTGCAGACCATGTCTCCCTGAGTGGTGGCGAAGGAAGGGAAGACCAAACCGGGACAATCGCACAGGATCATCTTGGGGGTCAAGTGGATGGTCTGGAAGTGCTTGGTCTTTCCAGGCGTGGCCGAGACCGAGACGGCGTGTTCACCCAAAAGGGCGTTGATAGTGGAGGACTTTCCGACGTTTGGGTATCCGACAAGACCGATCGACATGATGCCGTTCAGAGGGTCTCTTGGGTCTAAGAATCGGGAGCAAATGAGATAGAAGAAAGCGTTAGAATACTGGGTGGCGAGTGTATAGAAAAAATCATAAAAGATTGGCCTCCTCAGAATAAAACGGGCGCATACCATTGATAATGGGGGTCTCCTTCATCATGAGCTCATAGAGCTCCTTGGTGTCACGGATGCGAGTGCGCTCATCATCCTTCTCTGTCTCCTTGACAGCCTTCCAGTGCGAATGGGTCTTGTTGGGCTTCTCGCTATCCTCATCATCCTCAGACTCCTCCTCTGACTCTTCTTCTTCCTCTGATTCCTGTGCCTCCTGTGCCTCTGCGGTGTTTTCCTTGGTTGCGGGGACGGCGGCATTGTGCGTCTCCTGCTCCTTCTCTGCCTTCTTATCTTCCTCGACCTCTTCCTCCTCCTCTTCCTCCTCCTCTTCCTCTTCCTCTTCTTCAGTGTAGTCAGAGTTGGCAGCCTTCATCTCTGCCAGTTCTTGGGCAATGGCCTCCAGTCTCTCTCTCTCAGCCTGCTCCTTTTCCTGCCTTTCCTTGGCCAGGGCGGCAGAGAAGAAAGTGTACCGAATACCCTCCGAGTCAAAGTAGTCAGCCCATCTCTTTCTCTGCTTGACGGTCAAGTAATCGGCCTTGTTGATCAAGAGCAGGTTGGCCTTTCTGGGATCCACCTCCTTCACATATGCCTCCAAATCTGTCGACCGGAAGAACAAGGGGTTTCTCGCATCAACGATCTGGACGATCAAATGGGAGCGCTCAATGACACGCCAGAGCTGTCTCCACACCTCAATGTTGCGCTCAAAGGGCGTCAACAACAACGACTCGCGTTCAGCCAATGTGGCGAGACCACGGCGCCAGTCCAAAAACGAGGTTCGCTCCATGCGCTGCAATTCGGGTCCGGTGGTGGTCTCGTCCCAGTGAGGACGACGAGGAACCGTCAGCTGTGATTTGAATTCCTTGTGCTTTTCAAGAGTTTCCTTCTCCTTGTCAGCGCTGAGCATGAACGGGTTCTGGTATTGGTTTGAGATGACCTTGATGTTAAGTTTCTCTGTAAGGGTCGGTAAAGTGATCCAGAGCGGGATGTTTCATAAGCAAAGAGGTGTGTGCAAGTCAGCATACCAAGCAAAAAACGCATCATCATAGCTATGGACTGTCTGAGATCCATGAGATATGGTTATTTAAACAAGAAAAGTGGCGAGTACAACTTGCCTGCTGTGAACTCTGTGCCAGCCAACTCGGCGGTGCTCAAGAATGACTCCAGATCTCCCTCCTGTGTAACGGACTGGAGGCGAGTCCAGCTGGCGCCATCCTCAACATCTGCCGAGTGCTATATTTTTTGAATAGTTGTCAGGTTATTCCCACGAGAAGAGCGTAACAGTAGAGGCAGCGAGTTAGGAAAAGGTGTTTGTTTTCTGAGGCCAACGACGGGGTGTGGCGTGGCGTGTTATTGCTGACTACAACGCCAGCTAGCTCCAAGTGAAAGGGACTGAACATACGAGTCGCTCGTCGCCATCTCTTGGACGGCTGCGCCCCTTGAAGCGGGCCTTGATGATGGCCTGACCGAGTCCGACGTTCTTTTTGCTTTTTGGAATGGCCATGGAGATGAATGCAGAGAAAAATGGGGACTGAGTGATAAGGATGAGAGATGGAGAAAAGGGAGTGAGAGGGACAAAGGAGGGGTGCAAGTCAGCATACCAAGCAAAAAACGCATCATCATAGCTATGGACTGTCTGA
>QZWS01000335.1:0-12754 GCA_004114245.1 Zoopage sp. CT-All
AAAAAAAAAAAAAAAAAAAAAAAAAAAAAAAACACGAAGCAGGAGCTTGGTTATGAGGGCGACAGAGCAAGGCAAAGGTGTCACGTACCCTTAGGGGTGGTGACCTCGACCTCGACGGTGGGGTTTCCGCGCGAGTCGAAGATCTGGCGGGCGTGAACTTTAGTAATGGCCATTGTGTGCTGTGTGGAAGTGATCAGGCTGGTGTGTGAGGAAAGAAGAGATGAGGCGGCAGAAAGAAAAGGAAACGGAAAGAAGAACAGAAAAAAAAACGGGTGATGGAAAAACGTGACTTACCGCGAGAGAGGGTCTGACCTGGCTACCATCTTTTTTTATTCTCTTCAACACTCGTCGCCATGCGCGTCCCACTTGCCCACCTAGGGGGGAGGTCTGCTTCGGTCGCTCCTCTTTCCATATTCTTGTGTTCTTGAATCCTACGCTATACAGTAGGTACTTCTTGCAGCAGTACTCGAGAACACCCGTGGCAAAGTGGGCAGAGACTGGCATGTCATACTTGCATAATTGCAATTACCATACACGATACAATTGCGTTATCTGGCCGCTTGGCGCCAGCTGGTTGCCACGGGAGCATGGGTTCTCTTGGCACTGTGGACTCGGCGGGATTCATATCGACAGTCGTGTTATGGAGCCGAGATATATGCAATACGTAGCTATCTAGCACTGCAGCTGGCACGTTGAGCCAGGGCTCAGCTCTACAGCCGTTCTTGGCTATGGTAAAAATATAGTGGACAGAGGACACAGGGACTTGCAGGCAGGGCACACAGCCCACAAACAGGGTTTCTGATCAGATCTCCTTCGGACATTGAGAACACGAATCGGACCAGGTCTTTCATGGCCTGACGTTGATGGTGCGTCGAATCTTCTGCATCTCTCGACTTTTTGCTCGGTATAAAAGTGGCGCTCGCCTTACACTCTGGTAGTTTGTTAATCGGTCTTGTCTCTCGCTCTCTCCCACTCTTCCTCCCACTCTTCTCTCACACATTGTCTCTGTTCTCGTGTTTCGACTCTGTTGATCAGCTTATCCTTTGACTCCTCTGTTCCTTTCTGGCGTGAACAACGATTGATCTGTTCACTCGCCCTTCACCCTCTTCGCCCAACATCTCGCATCAGGAAGACCAAAGGTAATAAGGAACAGTGGACACTGCCTCATTTCATGCGGGCCGAGATACGACGCTCGACATACATTTATCGAGCGAGGAACGCAGAAAAAAAAAATAAGAACGAGCCGTTTCTGTGGGCTGTCCATCTCTTGCCCTTCTCTGTCCATCTCTGTCCATTTCTCGTCCCTCCTTGGTCCCTTGGCTCCTGTCAATCCCTCGCTTGCTCCATTCCGTCTTGCCTGTTCGCAACTCCTGCTCTGTCTGTCTTTCTGATCCTGCTGTCCCTCCTGCCACGCACCTCCACCTCTCACATTCACTGTCGCACGCACTGACACAGCTACACATACCAACACATATTCCCAAGAACTGGCAGAATGGCAGACACTCAACAGCAGCAGCAGCAGCGTTTCCCGTTTCTTCGGAACACCTCCTCCACCAGCGACATCAAAGGCCGTAAGCAGCAGCAGCAGCACACACCTCCGCCGCCGCCTTCGTTTATAAGTCCCGCTGGGCATGTTGGCAACCAGGGCACGGCAGCCGGCAATACCATGCCGCCAGTGCCTGTCCGCGGGCACTCGATCGCAGCAGCGATGGCAGCAGCAGCGATGCTGCCGCACTCGATTGCTGTGGCCAATGCGGCAGCTGTCGACACCAAGAGCTTTGTCTCGAATCACGAGCGCAATTCCACCGCCTCGTCGTCGTCATTGTCTTCTGCTCGCCGTCCTCACTCTGCCTCTATTTCTACTTTTACCTCCACTTCGACTCCTGCTGCTTCTGCTTCTGCTTCTGCTTCCAACACAAACGCAACCACCACCACCACCTTCACCTCCACCGCCAACTCGTCTTCCTTGTCCCTGTCCTCGTCGTCTTGTTCCTCGACCACCACAGTTGCCTCATCCTCTCCTGCTAACGGCACTTCTGATTCTTCACACCTCAGCAGCATTGCTCCGACACTGATCACACCTCCCACAGCCACTCTCACAGCCACAGCCACGGCTGATCTCAAACGCTCATCCGCTGCTGCAGCTGGTCTGATGCGCCTTCAAGACGACATGGATTCCTCTCGTCCTCCATCGCTGGCCATAGACGCAGCGCAAGCGAACCCGCTCAGCCCAGGCAACTTTCCAGTATCCACTGGCAGCCACCATAGCAACGGCTACAGCAACAGCAATGGCAACGCCAATGGAGGAGGCTACGATTCTGCGTCGACTTCGCAGCGAAGCAGCCGCGATGGTGACACAATAAGCGGCGACGACGGCAATGAGGCCCATATATCCTTTGTGTATGCGAACGAGAAGCGCTTCAGCGATTTTCACTCGCTCTTTCGAAGTGTCCCTGACGACGAGAAACTCATTGAAGGTAGACTATCTCATGCACTCGTTCTTTTTTGGTCTCCTCGTTCTTGAGATTGGATCAGGGCAAAGTATCCAATTGTTACTCGAGCGATATGTTGGCAGACGAATGGGCTGGGGTTTGGATTGGGTTACCGGGCTAATGAGAAACGGAGCGAGACTGACAGGGTCAATTATCGGACCACACAGCAACCAAACCTTTTCTCGTTCACTCCATACATTTCCATTTGTCCTGCAGGGCACTGTTCCTCTGTTCATCCCTCCTCCTCAGAAGTCTCTGGTCTCTCCCGAGAAAAAACACCTAGATTTCACGCACTCTGTTCAGCTTGCTCTCCCGCGAACACTTTGGGAGGGTTTATCTTCTGTTCACACCAGGAAGAACTGGTTTTGCACCTCGAAAAACAACGTGCGTGTTTCTTTTTTGGCGATTGTGTCCCAAAGGAACTCTCTTTTGTTGCGCTCTCATATTTATGATCCTACGCGCGGGACGCCATCATACAGAAGCATGGATTCGTTCACTCTTACACAATATGAAAGACAGTTTTGTGAGTGTGCAGATATCCTGCTGCTCTCTTTTTCCGCTTTTTTTACTTTACGTTATCCCTCAGATTCGGTGTTCCCTAGGTCGCGTGAAGGAGTGGCGTGTTGTTTTTTCTTTCTTTTTGTAGCCGCTTTTCCACACTCGACTTAAATTCGCTTGATCACTTTTCATTCTGCCTCCCGCCCATTTGCTCAGTGGGTGGTGTTTGTTTGTTTGCCGGTGTGATCTGCGAGAGCCAAAAGAGCAGGCTGCTGAGAAAAAATAGGAGTGGGATTAGCGGGGATGATAAGCAAACGGTGTGTGTGTCCGAGAGATGCTTGGGCCCGCTTTGTGAAGTCAGGCTGACAAAGACAAAGCAGGATAAAAAGGAGGAGTCTTACAAATTATGTTTATCCTCAGTTGTCCCTTCTAACGGATATCTCTTGCTCTCTTGTGTTCCCCCTTTGGCTCTCTTGCATCGCATGCTCCTGGCGCGCATATAGACTACGGTTGTGCGCTGCAAAAGGAAATTCTGGTCCAGGGTCGACTGTACATCAGTGAGAACCATGTGTGCTTCAATGCCAACATCTTTGGCTGGGTCACCAACGTAAGTTGATCATACAGATTTATCCCTCTCCTTCACGCCTGCTGTTTGCCTGCGCATTAGCCGTCACTGCCACATGCGTTCTGGGACATCCTCTCTCTTACTGCGCGTGCAAAGGGAGTAGGACCTTGATTTTTCGATCATTCACCTTGTCTCACAATAATACCACTCTATACTAGCTGGTCATTGCGTTCTCAGAGATCACCGCTATCGAAAAACGACTTACGGCATTCGTTATACCCAATGCAATCAGCATCGTGACAACCACCAACACAAAAGGCCATTTCTTTGCTTCGTTCCTGTCCCGCGACGCAGCGCATGATCTTTTGATGGCCGCTTGGAGGAATTCGTTCCCGTGCGCAGCCAATGCCTCCGTGGCCAATTATAGCAACAACAATAACAATGCGGCGGCTAGCAGCAACAGCAACAGCAGCGGAAGCAATGGTTACCATCGGCAAAACAGGTCGAACGCGACCATAAACGATGACGAAGATTACAACAATGACGCGCAGTCCTTTATTTCGGCCCGCGGAAATACAGAGTCCCGAAAAAACCGGCACCGACGATCCTTCTCGAACGCGTCACAACCTTGGACGGGCGATGACAACAACGACAACTGGGCCGAGGACGATGCTGCTGTGGCAGCTGCAGCTGCTGCGGAGGGAAAGACCAATGATGGAGTTCGCCGAAAGGGTTCTAAGCGAGCTGTTGTCAAGAAGCTGCTCAAGGGTAGGAAATCCCACCTTAAGAGATCCGATCATATGGACTAGTTGAAGAAAGGCAACTCACTTTTACTCCTGCACGTTTCCTTTATCTAGAGGTCATCGCGCCCATTATTCCTGACGAGGATCAACGCAATGGTAAGAGCCTTCTTTGCGAAAACCCCCCTCACCTTTACGTTTTTAGACCCGATGGGGAGATATCAAAGTGCGCAAAGACTGATGCAAAATGTCTCTCTTTACGCCAATTTATAGCGTCATTGTCACCGAGCAACGGCAACAAACGGACGGGGCGTCCACGCTCAGTTTCGGAATTACCTCCGCGACCCACATCCTTTGACGGTGCCGGAAACCGTGGGTCGATCATCACAACGCGAACTTCTTTGGACCAGGACCCACTCGCGCCCGTCCTTCAGCGTGCACGCGCAGGAACTGAATCCTTACCGAACCGTCGAGGCGATACGGCTGCTGGTTCTGCTGTATCCCTTCCAGCAGCAGCAGCAGCCTCAGCGGCAGCAGTCGCTTCAGCGAGACAGTCGCGTTCCTCTGCAGCACCCTCCTCATCAGCTCAACCTTCTCGCACTAAAACAACCTGCCAGTGCTCTAAGGATGGACGCCATTACGCCAACGTATACTTGTCCGAGACCTATCCCGGCAGTGTCGAGTCCCTTTGGAAGCTTCTGTTTGACTCTCAATTTGCAAAGGGGTTCCTCACCTCTGAGGTCATGAAGGGCGCAGATGTGCAGGAGGAAGCCTGGAAGAATGCACCGGATGGACAGTCCTCTACCAAAGTGACGAGGTACATCAAATGGCTGGGTATGCCCATTGGACCCAAGACCACGAAAGCCATCCTGACGGATCTATGCGAGTACAAAAACTTTGACGAGTATGTGACGACGGTGACGACGACCTCGACGCCGGATGTGCCCTCAGGAGGGAGCTTCTCGACCAAGGTCCGGACTTGTATCACTTGGGCGGGACCTCATCAGGTTCAGATGGTTGTCACGGGTGCGGTCGAGTTCACCAAGAGCAGTTGGATCAAGGGTCAGATTGAGAAGGGAGCCCAGGAGGGGATGACGACGCATTACAAGGAATTGGATCGGTGTTTGAGAAAACACATTGCTACCCATCCAAAGGAGTTTCCTTCTGGCGCGGCTTCCTCCGCGACAGCGACAGCAGGACGGTCTGGAAAGACGGACGGATCAGCGACTCCACCTGTACCTGGCCCTCGCTCGACTTCATTGAAGGACAATTCAGTTGAGCGGACGGGAACACCCTCGGTGTCGTTTGAGACGGCGTCTGGAAAGAAGGATGGCAAGGGGTCGACTGCCGCCGCAGGCACGGCTGCAGCGGGAGCAACAGCAACCACCACTGCGGGTCAGTCCAAGACATCGGTGAGTTCGGCCTTGGCGGGACTTGTCTCTAGACTGTCCAAGACATTGGAATTGGAATGGAACGCGCACTTGATGCTGGTGTCAGTCCTGGCCGTCGTCCTCGTCGCGAATGTGTACATCTGGTACCAGATCTCGAGTGTTTCGTCGCAGATTGAAAGGATTCAGGGCGATGGTCTCCTGGCCGATCAACAGCATCATCATCACCGCCCACCAGCGTCATCGGCGTCATCGGCGTCGGCCAAGCGGGTGCCGGCCTGGGTGTTGGATGACGATGAGTTTGCACAGGAGCAAGAAGATGCCATGTGGGCATGGCTCACGGAAAGGGAAGCTCGTCATCGACAGTACAGGAAACAGAATGTTGCCGCACAGTACTTGGCGAACTTGTTGCGGTTTGATGCGGAACGGACACGCAAGCCAACGACCGCTGGCGACCATCCTGGCGATGCAAGAAATGAGGGGCGGATGGTTGAAGCAGAGGAAAAGCTACAGGCGAGAATCGAAGAGCTGCAGGGTCAGCTCGAAGCATTGGAGAGGCAAGCGTCTGCACTCCAGGCGGAGAGTGAGCGACTGGATCGTGAAAGCAGCCGTGGTAGCCGAAAGCCATAGCAAACATTTCTGCTTCGCTTCCTTTAGGCGTGTAAAAAAAACAAAAAATGCCCTTGCTGGTTCAAGTTGGACAACGCGCTCACGCACATACTACATGCTCACACGCACATCACACATACACATTCACACATGCACACCTGCACACCTGCACACTACACACATATATATATCTCGCATTCATTTCATTTCTCCTCCCCTCGCGCAAGCGTTGAATAAACAGGGCAGATCAACAAAAACATGGCAACTTTATATATATATATATTTTAATGTACTTTGGACTCAATTGGCGTCTATATAGTTTACAACTCGTACCACTTCTTGTTCGCGTTCTTGGCGTTCAGTTCTCGGGCGGCGGCCAAAAAGTTGTTACTGGCAGCACTCATCTCTGCAGTCTTGTCCCCAAGCAAGCCCAACTTCTTGCCGCGTTCGTCCAGGCCTTGAAGCGTTTCGTTCATCATCCCCGCAATACCCGACGTGGCCGCGTTGTTCCCATCCTTGGGTGGGGGTGCAGGCGCCACACCTGGAGGTCCCTTCACACCCGCACGCTTCAGAATCGGGTTCTCGGGCTTGTAATGGTCACCGCCCACTTTTTTCACCACAGAAAAAATGCAAAGTAAAAAATATAGATAAGAATGAGGTTCAAAAACAGACACGATGGCACAATCCGAGAGAGAGAGACGAGTTGTAGAGGAGGGTATCAACTTACAGAGTGCATCCAGATCCTCCTGACTAGGCGCTTCCTCCGCTGCAGCTCCCAATCCGAACCATCCTCTGGACTGTGCAGCCGTGTTCGTCGGCCGAGGAGGGATCTGCACGCCATGGTCATACACCTGCAGGTACGTCGACGTCTCAGCCGATTTCTCCTGCACCAACCCCTTGGACGTCTGGATCCAGCGGTCATGACCCCAGAGACTGTACATGCGGAACTCAAACTTGAGAATCGGGACAAAGATCCGTCCGTCGGGCATGATCCCACTCTCGCGCAGTCTCTCGGGTTCGAGAACAATGGGCAGGAACAGTTCCCCGCCAGGCACCGGTAGAGGGATCAGTTCCAGTTTGGGAACACTATACAGCAGGACTCGACCGGATTCGGTCACACAGAGGATGCAGCAGGCACCACCATGGTACACCACGTTCGCGGCCAGGATCCTTCCTGTCTTGCTGGAGAGTCCATTGCCATTGGGTGAGGAGAAATCGATCTTGTGGATGCGGCGAGAAGTGCAGTTCATGTGGAGACGAATGCCATATTCAGAGACGAGGACCAGGTAGTTCAGGCGCTGCTGGGCCTTGGACTTGACCTTTTCCTGAGTGTCTTTCCACGACGAGTAAATGGACGACTTTGCCCCTGCGCTACCCGCGCCTTCTTTGTACGTCACATGAGAGGACTCGGACTCGGACTGACGGTGGCCCTTGGTTATTAAACCTGTCTCATCTGGGCGTGGCGGGTGCGCTGGAGGTGCATGTGGGTGGTTCATCCTGTCGCTGGAGCCAGAGGACTGCGAGGACATTGAGGTTGCAGTGGTCGAAGCTGTCGACACACTGGATGTAGACTGAAGTGCTGTCGTGGCGCCCGCTGCATTCTCTGAAGGGGATATGACATTGATGATCGACGTGTGCACAGAAGTACATTGTTCCTTTGTCTGGAAACACTCGACCCTTCGAACTCTCCTCGGCTGTGCTGGTGTCGTGTTGAAATCTGGGGGTGATATGGCATAAATAAGATAGATGCCCTGTGTCGATCCGGCAATCAGCAAGAGCGAAGGAATCTTTTCCTGGTCGCATGTTGTCGAGACCACAAACTGCAGGGAGGAGATGACTACACCAACGCGCTGAAGCGCCGCGGGATCGACAGGCGCCATGTCGGCCTGCGTATTGGGTGCGTGAACTCCTTGATCGCGGTTGACTGGTTCACCATCGCTGGTCGGACTTGGTTTGTCGCGATCGAGCATCACAACTAGCATTAAAAGAGGTGAGTATGACAGTGTGAGAAAATGCAACGCGACGCGATATGACAACCGCACACTACTCTGCGTTCAACAATTGACAGAAAAATTGCAAACGCACCTTTCAAGTCTTCGACATGTAGAACTTTTCCAGACCGAGCATCCGTTATGCTAAGAGAATAAAACTCATCTGACACCGCCACGCTATTGTCCGAAAGAGAGACGGCAGGAGGATTTTCTGTTAAATACTATCGCGAAGATGATTGCACTAGCGATTCAAAAGGTCAACTTACAGACCGCATCCCGAAACTGCCATTTGGTTGATCTTTCCAAGATGCGAGCTCGATTTGAACACAGACTGAAAAACTGAGCCTCCGGGCAGTGATGCTTCAACAAACTGTGGGCGAGGAGGGAGAGACGGCGAAGGGGCTCTGTCAGGCAAGGGGGGAGCGGGATCTAATCCGCCAGGAGGAACATCTTGAACTGCAACGGGCTCGAGAGGGGGAGTTGGGACACGAGGGTCAAGATTTACATCTGCGGTAGACGGCACCTCAGCCTGATCTTGAGCTGCAGAAACAGCGGGGTGGGTGGAGTGATCCGTAAGAGTTGGTTCCTGGACTTGAGATGGTTGGTCGGCTGCCACATTAACAACGTCGGGCTGAGGTGCATATCCCTGCTCAGGGACCGGGTGTATATCGGAGCTGAGCCGAGACACTGGGTCCGACTGCAATTGTGATGGCGAAGAAGGTTCGTTCCTGTCCTTTGGCATGGAATTGTCGTGCTCGCTGATCCTGAGCGCTTCCGTCATATTGGTTGCCATTGAATCCTCCATGGCCTGCTCGAGGTCGCTTCGGGCTATACTGGATTGCCTAGATAGACCTTCACTCGAAATCCGCGTGTATATCCAGTTGCCGTTTGAGAATCCGATCGCTAGTACCTGACTAGATACTGAGAATTCGAACGCGACAATATCCGTTTGATTTTTAAAAAACAGAGATCCTAACTCTACAGTTAGATGGTGTAGAGGTCGGAAGGAGGCGCCCTCCCAGAAGCGGATACTGCAGTCCGTGTGAGCTGTCACCAAGATGTCCCGACAGAGTCTGGCCTCATCCACGGGCGCGAGTTGTAGCCCTCGAAGCGGGATCCTTTGAGAGATAGAGAGGCCTTCGCGGCTCTCATGTCCGTGAACCAGTCGATCGTATATCTCCACGGGCAGGTGTCCATACACTTTTGAGAGAATCAATCTCGGTTCTACCATGGAGAGGCACGACGGCATGGTTTGGACTGCATGAGGAGTGTTGAAAGCAAAAGACCGAACTCCGCCGCGGTTGGTGAGAACCAGAATGGACACTGGGTCCAATGCACCGTTATACCAGGGCGAGTCCCGAGGCAAGACAACGAAATCGAGGATATCAGATTCCATGGCCAATGTCTGGTGCCGTCTCGGACTGCGATAGTCTGCTTTGGCAGGATAATCAAAGAGGTGCAGCCCATACATGTCCACAGAGCTGGTCCCGCCTGCTACGACGAGTGTGGTATCTTCCAGATTTGAATGCAGACACCATGAGAGCTGGTAGATGGGTACAAACTGACTCGTCGTTCGTTCAAAGACAGGCCGGATTCCTGGAACATTGACTTGCACCTCATGAATTGTCCTTGCCAGAATCGGCCTCTCCTGTCGTATATCCCAGAATACAAGGCAGCCGTCGTCGTATCCACTGACGAAGCCGAGCCCGTCTGGTCGCCAAGCAATAACGGTGACATGTGGATATCGACTCTCGTTGATGCCAAACATGCCTTCACCAGCCACGAGGCCACCCATGGCTCCTGGAGGAATTTCGTATATGTAGGTGTGAATGACCGCCTTTGTCTTGAGATTCCAGAGTGCAATTCCAGTGTTGTAGGCGATAAGCAACTGGTTGTTGTCCTTGGGATGAGTTTTGATCGAGACCACTAATGAGTGCTTATGGCCTTCTGGTATGATGTTGGGGATCCTATACGGCACTGCCTGGCCCCTGTACACATCAAAGACGTCCACAGTTCCGTCCTTTAAGCCATGGAACAGCCAGTTTGAGCCAGAGAGCAGTTCCATGCAAGTGACAATGTTGCGCGCGTTCCTGACAAATAGCCGCAGTTTCTTGATGAGGTCAAAGATGGTGATGGCATTCTTGGCATCGATGACAATGAGGACGGGGGCTCCGGGCTGGAAGGCCAGCATCTTGACTGACACGGCCTCCTCTAGTTCGAGATAGCAGGTCACCTCAGGTGCTCCTGTCACAGCAATCGCGCCCTTGAACGTGCCTTTAGAAGAGTTATCGTTAGATATGTAGTTTTTTTACGCCATCCAGAGAAAGCGCATGATCAGTCACGGCTGCTCAGGAATGAGAGAGCAGTGTCGCGGACTAGTACGAGTCACTAGCATGGGGTCATGGGATGAGGTGCCTTACCGCTTGCAAGGAGCCCCTGGACGGGGTCTACGGCGATAGCCGATACGAGTGCAGGCAGGCCATATCGCCTGGTCTAATGGGATGTCAAGCGAAATGTGGTATCGTGGCAGAGTAGTTGAGTAGTTGAGTAAGTGACTAAATGAGCGAGTGCTTGAGCAGGGCAAACAATGTCGCGTAGATATTCAGTCTGTTGCATTTGGTCACAAAACGTACCTCGCAGAACGAGAGCGCCTCGAGGTCGAGGTGGGCAGAGAGGTCCTGCGCAAACCTCTTGGTGCCCTCCTTCTGCAGGACCTGCCTGATGCCGCGCGAGCCTTCCGTCTGGACCACGGCCTTGAGCTTGTTCAGAAACGCCATGGGAGGATGGAGGTGTCCGGTGGGTATCGGAGGATGGGCGTGCGAAAAGAATGGGCGCAAGATGCAAGGAGGACCAGTGCAAGGGTGAAGAGGTATATGCGCAACAGAGACAGATAAAGACAAGTAAGAGGCAGACAAGGCAGCTGAAGGCGCGAGGAGGAATGCAGTGGACAGAGAAAAGAGAGTGCAGTTCCATTGTCCATGGGCAAAGGTGTCTTGGTTGGTCGGCGCACGGAGGGTGCCACAAGGTGGAATGGCACGTGATATACGAACATGACCCTTTTTTTTAACAACCCTTCCTTCCATCCACCCAATCACTTTTCTCGTTTTCCCGCATCAGCGCCTGTCTGACCCGCGTCCTTTCGTTCTTCTCTTCTCGTCTCTTCTCGTCCTCATCCCCTTTCTCTTCGTCTTTCTCTGTCCTCGGCCGCATCCTCTCCTCTCCTCTTCGCTCCTCTCCTCCTCTCCCCTCCCATCTCGGGCGTGCAACTCCCCCAGCTTCTATTCCATGGCATCCCAGCTGCGTGGCAGGGACCTCTCGGCCCGAGAGCTGGTCTCAAAGGTGATGAGCCCCAGGATTGCCGTCATTGCTTCCCAGGGCGCAACAGACCTCTGCCAGGCAAACCACTTGCCATCCCTCGTCGACCTTCTCAAACCCTTTGGCGAGCAAATCGAAGGCAGAGGTAATACCCAAGAGCCAACTAAAAAAATAGTCTATTCCTTCTCGTTTGCATCCCCGCCTCTTGACGCGTCTGTTGGCGCCTGTTTGGACGCAGCTTGCAGCTTGTAGCTTTGCTAACAGCCAGGGCACTAAACTTTTTAACGATATGGAATAGTGACCGTGCATGGCTCTATGGGCTTGCCCCTGGCGATCGACAACTTCACCTTGCGCTTCACAGAGATGGATCAGCTGGAGGAGCCTGATCCAAAATCATCCGACAGATGGCTCGCCGAGGTTGTGCGTGCAGCTGCGCACGGATACGAGGATCCGTTCAAGATCAAAAGCAAGGAGCAGGTCACCCATGACTATCTAGCCGGTAACATCATTATGGCACCTCTTCATGTGCAAGCTCGGTTGGTGAGCTCCTACAAGGCGTGTGCGACGCCGCTAACAAACAATATATCCCATATTCTCTATTTTTGCGGCTGCATACAACAGCAACGCCAGATCGCGTCTTCCCGTGGTACGCTAGGTATCGCGACCTGTTCTTTTCAACCGGAGGCGTATCCGATCACGAAACATTTGAGCACCCAGTCGCCTGCATCGTCGCCATCTCATCCCTATCCACCGACCCCATCAACGAGATCCACCAGCTAAACAATATGAGCACACCTCCGCTCGTTTTCGAAAAGGCTTTCATGGATCCAACCATACTCAAGTACTATGTACTCATCCACGACTGCTCAAAAGGAAATCTGGAGAGGTAATAACAATACATATACAAACTTTTATGACAATGTCGCTCGCGTGCTAGCCCTAACTAGACGTTGACTCGACGCTACTTTTTCCTACTAGTGCCATGGATGTGCTCGAAAAGATGCGGAGGAATTTTGGTCTACACTGCAGTCTCTTGAAAATCAATTCCGATGACTCCAGCAACCCGGAACTGCAGAAGAATAGAAACGCTCACTACTGGATACGAACGGTTGCACAATCCAAACTACTGTCCCTTGGTCATGCTGCCAAAGAGGCC
>QZWS01000336.1:0-12753 GCA_004114245.1 Zoopage sp. CT-All
AGCACAAGAAGTGGGGCAATGCCGTCGAGAAGCACAAGAACGGCGAGGGAGTTGGTAGGGAAACAACGGGACCAAGCGGGGTCAAGCGGCGATCCTCCGCAGCAATTGGTGGTGGTGGTGGTGCGCGCAAGCGTACGCGGGGGTCGGGACGGGGTTGATGAAGGAGATGTGATCGCATGACGGCCTAAGTCGGCACGAGACAGACGCGCTGTTCTGAATAGCTTTGCTCGCCCAGCGGGGAGTCTCCGTAGCGTCATGGCGATGGTGTGCAGGGCGCAATTCGTTTGATCCGGTTCCGTCTGATAAGCTATCGGAGAGGAATGGGAGCAGAATGGTGTTGCGCAAAGACACTAATACAAGTGACAAGTCTCCAAATTAGGAACAAATGAGATACTAAATTTTCAACAAAAGAACACTGACTAACAGCCAGAGAAAGGACTCATATGACTGGCAAGGTAACCCACAACGCAGGTGTACAGGGAACAGCATGGCGCACAAATCACAATCCACACCTCCGAGGCCGCCAGGGAGTGAAGAGTGAGCAGCGGCGACGGCGACGGCGGCGATGGGTGACGGGTTACACGAGTAGGGCGCGAGTGTACAGTACATGGCGTAGACCGATTCAACAACGTCAGAGATATGGAAACGCAGGCCGGCGATGAGGCACAAAAGGGAATCAATCGCCCCGTCCATACGCAGTCATCCGGTGCCCAGTATGATGGGAGAAAGAAAAACAAGGAAAGGGAAAGGACCAGCGGTCCACAAGGACATATTCGTATGCCTTGATCTAAAATAACGTGGTGGAAAGGTCCGAGGTGTGGAGAAGCGGAGACTGAGACCCAGCGGGGGTGTGGCAGGTGGTAGTAGCGGGAGTGAGGCCTGGAGTAGCGAGCGACGCTGCCTTGGCGGCAACGGCAGCCAACCAACCATCCAGACTCGATGCATCCATTCCGCCCGTGGTGCCGGCATTCCCGAGACGCGTCTTGAGCTCTCGATGCAGCCACTCAGCGCGGCGCTCGGTATCCCACTTCGCACGGGCTTTGCGTCCTGCGGGAACATTGACGGCGCCACCAGGATGCGCATGCTCGGTATGATACTTCAGTCCATTCATATTCTTGTACGTTTTGCCACAGACTGCGAGTGGACACTTGTATGGGCGCAGATCCAGGAGACAATTTGCATCGAAAGTGGTGCCGAGATGGGTGGGGGAGGAGGGCACAGTTGAGGCGGGCGTGAACCCGTCTTGCTGTTGTAGTTGTGGAATGCCGGCTGCCACCGGCCGCGATCCAGGAGACCCGGGGGGCGTGAGCCGCATCTTCTTCACGCTACGCGAGCCAAGCCCATCGTCGCTGACACCGAGCTGCATGGCGAGCGCGACGTGACCATGGACGTTGTGGTATTTGAGCCCATTGGGATTCTTATACGCCTTTTCGCAGCCTGGTACCATGCACTTGTAGGGCTTGTCATCGCTGGGGTCAGAGCGGCGTACGCGCTTGGGTTTGGCGGCGACGGGTGCGGCGCTAAAGGCGGTGGCGGCGACAAGGGCAGCGGTGGTCGAGGCGATAAGATCCGCGGGCGCAATGGTATCTACAGCGCTGCTGGAGGCGTCGAGCACAGAGGTGGACCGGATGGCGGCAATCACCGAGTGCCAGTCTTCGTCCTCGTTCTCATCCATGTCATCCGCCGTGGCAGCGAGGGCTGCGCTGGTACTGATGGGCGCCAGCATGGGAGCAGGGATCCGCGGGGCGGTGCCACTTGCTACTGCGACCTCGACCAACGACCTCATTCCTGTAGTAGCAGCTTCAGTGGCATACATGGAGGAGCTCGACGTTGACGCGGTATCATCGTCGTCTGAGTAGTACATGTTCCCGGCGGCATTCAAGTTGCTTCCGGGGAGGCAGCTGGACTGCGCATAAGCATTGTTACGCCGGCGCGTCTGGTATATCCCGGGCCGCACACCAACGGATGCATCCACGGTATCCACCAACATTCCACCATACGCGGCCGACAGCAGCTCGTTGGCGTGCAGCGGAGTGGAGAAGCCAGAGCGCGCGGAATCCTCATCCGACGATGCGGCAGCAGCGGCGGACGGGAACTGCGCATACCTCCGATGCTGCGCCACCACCACCATGCGCTCAAACGCGGCCTCGTGGCCACCATGTATCTCCGCAGCCGCACTCTCTATCATGGCCTCGTCGCCACCAAGAAACGGGTGCTGCATGGCCGGCTCCACCACCACATGGGCCTTCTCGTAGTGCAGCACGAGGGCGTGCAGATCATGCAGCCGGATGCCGCAGCAGCGAAAATCGCGGCAATACCCATCGTCGGAATCGTCCATCGAGGCGTAGTGGGCGTGAAACGGGGCCGAATGGTGTGCCGACAAGGGAATGGGGGTGCGCACGCCGTAGGGGTCAGGATCGCCACCGTGATGCCATGTCGCCACGTCGACGGTGGCCGTGGGAAGAAGCAGGGAGGAGAGCGTTGCGGGAGATGGCTTGCGCTTCATGACCAAGGATGGATGTTGGGCGACGACGGAGGCTAAGCAGTGGGGAGAGCAGGCGGTGGGGCTCGTTTTTGTTGTCGGCTATGACAGGCGCCACAAGCCGCCATGTGGCCTCAATTTGGCCGCCATAAATTCGACGTGTTCGAGTGCGCAGCCATGCGCCAATGTGGACGAGAAATGCGCTGGCAGAGGACCGCTAGTCTATGATCAGCGTATGGCTTATCTGCATGTAAAATGATAAAATGTGTTGCTTCTGATACCAAATGAATGATCACACAAGAATATCGACCCGGCGTCGCCCTCACACTCCGGCCGGTGCAAGTGCCTCTGCTGTCGCTCCAGCAGCCACCACAGACAGCCCCACAAAGTATTCAACCGTATAAATGTACGTTAGAATCGCCGGCCCAATCATCATACCAAACCAAAACACGGCGTTCCCGAAATTTTCCTTCCAGGCCCGGCCCATCCAGTTGTTCAGCATCACCAGGGGGAGCTGGAACATTTGAATCATAAAAAAGTACCATCGAACTCGACCAACCACGACGGCGACGGCCAGTTCGTGGACAAGCGAGCTCAACAAGAAGGTAAGAAACGTGGACACGGCCTTGGACAGCTTGAGGTCCTGATTCAGCGGTAGATAGACGTGACGGAGAAGGAACTTATGCACCGGCTTGTTCCACTTGCGCGCAAACTCGTCCCAGTTCTCACTGTTCCACCAGTCGTCGTAGAACGAGCGATCGGCAAAGCGCGTTATCTCGGCCGCCACGTTCAGGATACATTCAAAGACGACGAAAAATACGAGAAGGTAGGCGACAAGGAAGGGGAGCATGAGCTGCGGGAGCATGCCGAAGAACGATGTGTTGCCAGCAGTGGAGATGACTGGGACCACGTAGTGCTCAAATGTGAGATAAAGCAAGCCAATAGTGCCCACCATGGCGGCTGCCTTTTCCGCCACATAGCCCCAACGAATTTCTTTGGTGCGTGGATACTCAATTTCGTAGATTAATGTCGGCATTATCACGTAATGAGCGAAATTGGACAGCTTCAGGTTCGCCGGATATCGTTGTGGCGCGTCATCTGGTCGCAGCTCCTCCTCGATCCCAGCCAGCTCTTCCCTGAGCAAGGCCTCGTTCTCCGCGCATATATCCACCGTCTCCAGCTCGATGCGAATACTTTGCGATCTCAGGTCAAGCCAGTGAAACCGCGAGTTCTTGTCTGCAAACGAATGGATCTTCATCAGCATCGCCATGGTATGCAGTGTGAAGAATGAAGTCTGCACGAAATTCCAGCGCATCTCGATGCAATGCGCTAGCGCTATAAATAAAAATGCTGTCTGGTAAGCGTGCTGGATAGTGAGCTCCAGTGCGCGCCAGGGGATCCAGCCACGGCTGACGATCAGGCGGTGGTACGCCCAGATGGGCAGCATCGCGAACAACATAGCCATGTCCGAAACCAGCAATCCGCCAATCCCAATCGTCGCTGAACGCCACAATACACCCGTCATCAATACGCCATACAGCTCCATATTCCGCAAAAAAGTAAGCAATACGTACACGGCCATAGTGAGCCAGAAAAGAGTGAAAAATCCGCGAAACGGGTCCTGATGCTGCTGCAGGCGCTGGCGATCCAGGGTAGACATGCGCGGCTGATAATGATAGGATGGAAGGCGCTTGTTTTGGTGTTTCGGGCGGGAGGCGGTGGAGGCAGCAGAATCGCGGGATGAACTGCGGGACAAGGGCACCACATCCACGGTTCCCAGCAGCGTTACTGATCCGGCTTGAAAACTACTCGCAGTCTGGGACACTGATGCGGCTTCGACTGATTCCGGGGAGATTCCGGCAACGTCTTCAGCCTCGGAGATGACAAGGTAAGGGGTGGTGCATGGAGAGGGCGAAGGCGATCCGGGCGACCGACGACGGCGCATTCCGTTGCTATCTGCAGATTGGATGGGGGAGGTGCCCAGCAGCGTTGAAGCTGACGAGGCGGCGTTGGACATGATGCGGTGGGAGCAGGCGCGTTTCGCTGTGTTCAGGACCGTGGGTGTTTAACTGAACCCGAGCATCGAGCAGGGGTGCTTATTTTAGGCGCTTGGCTCTTTTGAATAATTGAGGCAGGCGCCTAAAATAAGCACCCCTGAGTATACGTTGTACTTGACTAGCGTTTCATGCTGACTACGGGAATACGATCGATTGATCTCTCTCCCTGAGAAAAATGCAAGCCTGATCTCCCGCCAAGTCGTTCGGTACATTTGGCGCAAGAGTCCTATCGAGACACCATTCCACAGAGTGTGCCTGTGAATTCTAGTCGCTCGCTCTCTGGAAACCGCACAACGACGGTTCCTTCGTCCATCTGGTCGGCCGGTAGGTTCCAGGCGCGCTCAACCAGGTATTTGGCCGTCACAGCCTTGATCGTCGGGTCTCGCGTGCCAATGGTGACATGCGACGGAACCTCCGCGCTAGAATCTCGCGCTTCCCAGAGCCAGCGTGGCTCGAGAGACCCCACGACCAGCGCCATGGTCTCGTCGTTCCAAATAACTCCGTCGATTCGTCCATTCGATGCGATCTCTCCGGCATCCTTGCACTGTTTCCAGTGCAACTCTGCTCGCGCAGCAATATCCTTATCCTTGTTGCGCAGTTGCGTGCGATGTACAAGAGTAACATGGAAATCGCTCAACTTGGCCTGACCAGTTTTGATGAGGTAGCGCAGAAAGCGGCCGTCTAGCTCGGGATGACACTCAACGTAGGAGCACAATTGACTAAGCAAGTCCTGATCGATCTTAACCCCGTAGTACGTCGCGGAAACCGGCTTTTGCGGTTTGCGTACAATCGGGTTGTAATTAAGCGCGGCCTCGCATGCCAAAGTCATCACGGACTCGGTCAGCATAGTGTCCGCGTCAACTCCAACCATTGAGCACGCAATCGTTGCAACTAGGCGCACCTTTTCCTCCAGTGGTGCAGTAGGGTCGATTACTTCGATCTCATCCAGATGCATGTCCTCTTTCCGCGAAAACAAAGGTGAGCAGAAACCATTTTGGAATCGCCAGATGACATGCTCAAAGTCCATCGATGGCGTCACCGATTGGTGTCGCTCTCCGCGGCCAACGACCCGCTCGTGGGCCAGGGCAAACAGTGCGCTGCGATCCAACGCTGAAGCAAGATCCAGCGCGATAAGATACGCATCAGGGTACTGCTTTCGAATAGCCTGGCACAGTTCCTCTCGATGGCGTGCCTCGTGATTGTTTCGATCGGCGAACACGACCCGGGAGCTGGCCATACTCTCAATCACCTGCTGCTCAAACAACCGCGCTGTCTTCTTTTGCTTGATGTTGTCGCTCTGCACGTGCGACCAGCCAAAAATCTCGTACAGCGCCTGGCCAAGGGTCGTCTTGCCAGTGCCGACAATGGCAACAGGGATGAGAACAATATGATCCACCATACTTGGTTTCGGCGGCCGTCTCACGCCAATTGTGTGCACCGACTCTCCATCGTTTCCCTTACTGCTGATACAAAGAACACGATCCTTGAGAGCGGCACTCGATTTCTTTGCCGACGCGACCCTGCCGTCACCATGTTTGGTCCAATACTTGAGAAATTCTTTCCGAACATTGATAATTCCTCGATTTTTCTGATACTCGGCAAACCATTCGGGCTGTTCGTGAATGCGCAGACGTACCCAGGCAACGTAATCCTTGGATAGCGAATATGTCCAATAGAATGGGGCATCGGATGACGATGCTTTGGATAGCAGCCGTCTGGTTATTTCCCGCCATTCACGATACATCAAGTACGGCTCGTCATACTTAACTTTGAATAAAAAGTCCTCCCCGACGTCGCTGTCTTTTAATTTGCGACGGCAGCGAATAACAAAGCCTTCGATGGGGCGACCATCCGCCGTGGCTTCGCCGGCCCCAACAGCATCTGTGTATGCCTTGACCTCGTTCGATGTATCGAAATTAAGATGTTCAGTGTATCGAAATCCAAATGCAAGCGCCATCATGCGAACGGATTCTTGTGGCCAGGTACACAGCTCGGGTGTATTTCGATTCACACCGTGAAGATAAAGTCCTGCGCGGTCGGCAGGGTATTCAAGAATATGCTCTTCAAAAGCGTCGTCGCAGAGTTCGAACACTGCGGTGAGGGAGTACTCGTAGAGGTACGCTGCCAGGTCCGCTTCTGTGCGGTGGGCAGCGTCGAGATGGCGTCGGAGCCATTTACGGCCAACAGCAGCATGATGGCCAGCATCGGCGCGATCTACCGTTTCTATGGCATTTTTGCTGGTAACAACAAGCTCCGTTGGGGATATAGTGCTCGCAAAGAGAATGCACCCGTTCTCTTTGAGAGTGACTTGGTATGGCCCAAACGTATTCGTCTGGATCTGCCTCCAGTGCGTCTCCGCGACCTCTTCGACGCTGAAGAATTTGTTATACCCACGTGCAACAATCCTGTGCGTCTCGGTTGTCGTGCAATCATCAACAGGAGTCGTTTGCGTGAAGAGTCCGCGGGCAGGGGTTGGAAGGGATGCTGGATTCTTGACATAGGCCCATTCGTCGCAGCGCCAGCTGGATATCACTGTTCCGCCACCAATGTCGTAATCTGACCTTTTGAGCAGCCGGGAGTGTCTCTTGCTTGCCGTGCCGACCACGCCCTGCAGGTCACAGATGAACTGCTGAAGTCTGACGACGAGCCGGCTAGATTCTGCACGCTCGGAAGACGTCAGGACCGGTGTAGGCGGGCGGTCGCGTAGATATTCAAATGCACTATCGCGATCATTCGGCAGATGAGCCGTGGACACCGCGATGAGACGCGCCGGGATGACTGGGGATGATAGGTCCATTGCTGGTAGTGTGACTGCTGCAGACTGCTATGGCCACCTATTAGCGGCTCTTGCCTGAGTTGCATTGCTTCGGCAACGCCACGTCCACTGGACTACAACGTAAGGTCTAGCTGACTGGACAAATTGACCTTGGCGTGCTGCCGGGTACTAGCAGTCCTTGAACCCTTGCGAGAGAAGCATCTATACCACGTGTCCTATTTTCTCTCATTCCGCCACAGCATCAGAAACCTCCAACGGAATAATGACTCTCCGCCGTGCAATATGCATCATGCTATTTGCCGCTGTTTCTGCTAAAAGCGTAGCCGTTGAGGCAAGCTCCAGCGCTGATCTAGGGCAGCCTGTTGCTAATCCACCGGCTTCCTCATCGACTGGCCACGGCGTGACTTGGTCAAAGTTTCTGCCATCTTTCAGTAGAAGCGAGCTCGCTATGTATACTGCAGCTTCACCACCTGGTGCCGTTCCTATGCAACCTACTTCCCAACCGTATCCCAGTTTAACCGTTCAAAACTCGAATATGCCACCGATGCACCAAATCCTTGGTAATAGACACTTCCATTCTTATGATATACCTCAGCCTAACTCTCCACCACATCAAGTTGCTGTCCTGCAGCAAATCACTCAATACCCAACTGTGCCGTCGATGCATCAAGGCCTTGGAAGTGGACACTTCCATCCTTACAGCGCACTCCAGCCTGGCAATCCATCACATCAAGCTGTCGTGTCGCAGCAAACAGCTCATCCCAATGATGCCCTTCAGAGTTCACCAATGCCCCAATACTCTACTCCAGCCCAGACCAGCAATTCACAGCCAGTGGACCCAGCGCTACTACATGCACCAGAACAAGCAAGCCAGCCAATTAGCCCCATCTCCCTCAGAAGGAAACCACGAGCCGCGTTGCCAGAAATCCCCAGCCAAGTCCCGAAAGGTATTTCCAAAAGGAGCTCAGTGTCTCTCAAGCAGCGTATTCTTAGAAAGGATCGCCGAGACAAGGTCAGAGATGAATTCTCAGAGCAGCAGAAACAGGAAATACTTGCTTTTGGGGAGGAAGAAATCGAATGCGAACATTGCAAGCAGGTTATGATGCTATGCCAAGCTCCAAATCATTACAGAACCAAGCATCCTGGCCTGGTTTGCGAGGAAATGGCTCACTGCGACGACTGTGGAAATGATTTTTCATATACAAGTACTGCTAGTCATCATGTCACAGATCAGCACTGGGACAAATTTAATCCCCCAAGTGTCAGGATAGAAAAGGCTGTGCAACGTAAGGATGCTCGTACAAACACAGAGCGCCGAAACAAGATCAAATTTGAATTCACAAAACAGCAGCAAGTGAGAATACTTGCTTTTAGGGAGCAAGAAATCAAATGCGAGCATTGCAAGCAGGCCGTGAAGCTTCGGCAAGCTCCACATCATTACTATATCAATCATCGTGGCATGGTTTGCAAGGAAATGGCCCATTGCGACGACTGTGGAGGGGATTTTCTATATACAAGTACTGATAATCATCATGTCAAAGATCAGCACTGGAACAAATTTAATCCCTCTTCTGTTCCCATTCCCGGCAAATGATATATGGAGAATGAAATTTGTCGTCAAGACGGTCTACACTATTGTAGTTCAGATGCTTGGATTTGGTTGGTGGCCAACTCGGCCGTAAGATATCCAAATGAAGTGAGCATATCTTAATAGCCCACCAAACTCATTATGCTCAGTGCTGGCATGCACAGTCTTGATCACTTCCCAGCATCCCCATTGTTATGATGGGATGCCCAAGAGGGCCAATGACAAAGACGGTGGCAGAGGCACGTGATGAAGGAGGATGCGCAGGCCAGCGCGACAGCAGAAACCCCATGCGCCTCAATCAACTTTCCGGCTGCCTCCTTCCACGGCCTCGTCACTGCTGCTTTGGGTTGCTGCGTTAAATTAACTGACCCAACAGACAAACTGCGACCAGCCTCATCGCCCTTTTGCCGTCCGACGACCACCATCTTCGATCCCGCCACCCGCGTCGCATTACCCGACTTAATCATCTCCGTCGTATTATAGAGCGCTTGCTTAATGGCCGCGCGGGCTGATTCCCCGCCTTGCTCCGCCATGCGCGGCTCGCTCATCATCGCGACCGTTGTGCTGGGAGTCGTCGGCATCCTCGCTGCTGCCGCCGCCGGCCCCGTCAACGCCGCTTCCCGTGCCCGCAACGCACGGGGTATTAATAAACAGAGCGGAGTGGGTGAGAAGCCGTGGGTGGGTACATTGTCGCAGGGGCAAGGGCAAACAGCTGCTTCTGCCTCGGCCCCGTCGGCGCACAGCGGTGTCGGCGAGAAGCCCTGGGTCGCGTCGCTAACCCACGCTGACCCCCACCCCCGGAGTAATACTCAAATGCGCGGTGCCTCCATCAGCGGACAAACACTGGTGCCGTTTCCCAGCGAGCTGGTGGCTGCCTCTACCGGTGGGAAGCCGGTGCCGCAGGGGCCGTCGCTGCACGCCGCCTCCATCCCCGCACATGTCACCGACACCGTCATGGCCCACCGTGCCGCTGCTAATGCTGGTCCTCTGTCAATCGCGCTCAACAGCAACCCATTCAAGGCGCCAAACCCTGCGAGGAACCACGTCGTGGTGACAGCCGGGCCAAAGGCAGCGCTGGGCGGGAAGCGAGTCGGAGATAAGCCTTTTGTCGCGATAAAGTCATCCAGGGCCAGCAAGACGCCTGCATCGGGCGTCCTGGGGGCAGCGTCCATTGACGATTTTCTCGCCCCTGATAATGGCATACCGCAATCGTCACCATCGCCAGCATCGACTACCGGCGCCACCTCTTTCTTTGGAGATGGCGTTACGGACCAGTCCGGTGCCTTTGACCCTTCGACGGATATATGGGGCGGGAGTGGGGGCGGGAGCACAGGCGGTGCCTCTAGCCCCTCGGCAGATCCATGGAGTGGCAATACCAGCAGCGGGGACTTCTTCCAAGACTCCTCGTCGCCTGCTAGCGATCCTTGGCAAGTTGGTGGTGGTTCCAATGGGCTTTCGGACACGTGGGACGGCGATTCTAGCAGCCTGTTTGACGACGCAAACCTTCCGCGATCCTGGGAATCACAAGGAGCCGGGGGCAATTCGCCGCCGTCGTCAGCTCAATCAGACATGTGGGATTCGTCAAATCAATCACCCAGCTGGGATTCTAGTCCGCCACCGTCAGCACGTCAGCCGCAACATCGTCGCCAGCATGAACGGATGCCGTCTCCCTCGCCGCAATATGACAGCGATCTACAGCAGTCGTTCAATCCCCCAAGCTATAATGACCGCAGTGATCCTTCGAAGCCGGGTTCGTACGACAACCCCAGGCCGCGTCCGAAGCCTCATCGTCGGGTCCCCCAAACGTAAGCTGCATCTCACTTGATCAAAGCTCACTGGCTTCTAGACCGTCCTATGAACCGCCTGCATCATACGAAGGACACGACAATTCTGCCTATCCTCGCCCAGACAGGTCTGCCCTCTACAGTTATAGGCTTGTGTCTGACTTTAGCCTCAGATCCTATGATAATTACGCTGACCAGCCTACGCTTGGTGGATATGACAATTCCCCTGCAGCACGCCAAGAGAGGTTTGTTTGCATCAGTTTGTGGCTGATTGAAACGTTTTATTTAGGAACTACTCGCCCTCGGGTGATCGACTCTATGGCAAGCCTGTCCCATCAAACAGCGATGGCTACAATAGTCCACCCCCCACGTACGACAACCGCTATGGCTCTCCTCCACCGAGTGACTATGGCAACACCGCGCCTCTTGGCTACAACAGCGTATCACCGAGCATCTATGGCAGTACCCCGCCGAGCAGTTATCCGGTCGACAATGGCGATCACGGCCCATTCTTTTACACCGGGGGTCAACCGTTTGCCCCGTCGCAACCGTATGGAAATTATCCTGCTCCACAGGCTTACGGCAGCGTGCCTCCTCCGGCCTATGGCAGTGTATCTCCTCCGGCCTATGGCACCCCACCTGCTCCGCAAGCATACGGCAGCGTGCCTCCTCCAGTCTATGGCACACCACCTGCTCCACAGGCATATGGCGCGCCCGCTCCGGCGTATGGTACTCCACCTGCTCCGCAAGCTTATGGCAGCGTGCCTCCTCCAACCGCTTATTATAATCCTCCAATACCTCAGGCGTACGGGAATGTTCCTGCCCCAAGCGCCTATTCTGCCACGCCTCCGAGCGCCTATGGTCAAACTCCCTCGCCCGGTCAGTACGGCAAATATTATGTCAATAATAACGCTGGTACTAATACTTATCCGTATCCCACCGGCGGATATGGACCGTGGTATGAACCAGGGCTCCTCAACCCGGGAGCGCCTGATCCTGGCTACAGCCCTGTCATCACGGGTGCTCCTCCATCCATCGATACACTGCTTAAAGGTCAATATGGTCGTGGTGGCAGTCAATATCCATCCAGTTATGACAATCCGTATGCACCGGCGCTTCGAGCAAGAGGTGACGATGACCATGCTTACGGCAAAGTCCCTAGCCCGAGCAGTAGCTATCGCCAATCTCCGAGCGCATACGACAATGTGCAAAATCCATCGGGCCGATCCAACTATCCCGACAACACAGGACAGGCTCCAAGCGGGTACGACCCCTACAGTCAAGCTCAAGACTCTTATGGCGCTGGTCCATCTTCTTACGGTGCCGATCCGTACAGCACTGACCCATATGGCAGTAGACCAGCTCCACCTCGTGGGTCGTATGGCGGGGTCGATTCGTATGCTGACAGTTCACGATGTGAGGATCGAACCTATGCCTGCAGTGGCAGTGGTTTTGATGTTTGCGAAAAGGGTCAATGGATGTACCGCGACTGCCCCAACAACGACAAATGCGTCCCGCAAGGCACCACATTATACTGTGGTTATCAGCCTGTCGTCAATGAGCGTGGTATCAACCGTGGCGTCTTGGGTTGGTCTGCTGGCCGGGTAAAAAAAGCAAGCGTCTACCCTAACGGGGCGAAACCAAGTGGCGTTGATCCGTACAATGCGAGTCGCTGCCAGGTTGGTCAAATGGCGTGTAATACGCGTGGATACGATACATGCATAAACGGCCAGTGGATGTACCGCGAATGTCCGTATGGCACAGAGTGTCGGGTCAACAACAGTCAGCTCTTTTGCGATTTCCCGCTCAACTATGGCGGGGGGTCAGGGCCCTCGGCTCCTGCGCCCGCTTCTCAGTGCCAGGCAGGAACTATGGCGTGCAACGGGAGCGGTTTTGACACGTGCGAAGCCGGTCAGTGGGTGTACCGCGACTGCGGTACAAATGCGACGTGCCGGATATCCAATAATCAGCTCTTCTGTGATGTCCTGGCTCCCGCATCGCCTGCGCCAACCCACCCACCACTCGGCAGTACGCCGCCACCAACAGCTGGCATGAATCCCATCCCA
>QZWS01000337.1:0-12709 GCA_004114245.1 Zoopage sp. CT-All
GCACGCCAGGGTGAACTTGCCCAGTCAGCTGGACTTTACGTTGTAGCTCAGTGGACGCGGCGTTGCCGAAGCAATGAAATTCAATTCAATTCAACTATGTGGCAGTGGCATTCGCGGCACCCTCTACTTTTTTGCTGCCTCCCCAGCCGCATCTCTCCCACCACCTGCAAAGCTCCCGCACCACAGCAAACAAACTCATCTCTTGCTATGAAGTTTCTCTTCATCACTCTGCTCACCCTTGCTCTAACCGGATTGGTTGCGGAAGCCATCTTCGACAAACGCAAGAAACCCGCGAAACCTGAGACCTTCTACTGGTGCAGCGAGCTTACCCAGGAAGATCACGTACTGGCACTCCAGTACGGTGGAAAATATAGTTTGGAAGTAACGCGGATGAAATCAACCAAATTGAAGAAGCAGGCTGTGGACTGCAAGAAAGCACACAAGTTTCTCTGCTGTATGGATGAAATGCCAACACATCCCTTAAATGAGTATATGAAGGATGAAACAAGCCTTTATGCTGATTTCAACCTGCTCGATTGCTCGTATGGATGGAAGGAAACTAATGTGTAAGTCAATGTAAGCTTGATTGCATGCATACATATGCCCAACAGCTCTGTGTCCAGATCTGAGTACATGCCCCCGCCAATAAAGATGCTATGTTGCTCAATACGCAGCAAAAGACATCCTTAATTTATGTCGTGTCTGATTCAATGTTAGTCAGATTATTGTTGAACACATCCAAACTGAGCATTTGCTTAAGAATGCGGTGCCAGAGCCCAGAGATGTCTTAACAGGCATTTTTTGCTGCGGCTCAAGGTGGTGGGGTGCGCTGGAGTTCTCCGATCAACTCGCACTATGGGCCCATGGAGAAGCTTGCGAGCAGATCAGGATACGACGTTCGCGAATTGATCTCGCTCTGGGATATGTCTTTATCATTCTGCACGCACAGGAGCGAGGTACACTAAATCTAGCACATTCTTCATACGCCTTTCTCCGCACAGAGGAACACCAGGTTTTGCGCAAAAATACAAATACACTTACTCACACCACGGAATGCTTTGCCTGCGACTATTATTTGATTCTGCCGGACGAGCCTGGCCCGCCATGGGAGAGCCTCGGATCAATGCGCCACTCCTCAATCCCCTGCAGCCATGGATGCTCAAGTAGACTTGCGGCGCTCGGTCGGTCCTTTGGCGACCGCGTAAAACATTGCTTGATGAAATCAACTCCAGGAGCGCTTAGCTGCATCGGATCTGGCAGCTGCGGCAGCCCGCTTACTATATGATACATCACCGCCCACTCGTTGTCCAGATTATGCCATGGCCGTTTGCCAGTCACCATTTCCAGCACGCAGCAGCCAAGTGACCAGATATCCTGTGCCCCCAATGCCCCCTTTTCTGCGCCAGTGATGACCTCGGGGGCCATGTACATTGGCGTTCCGATTAGCGATTTGGCCTTGCTTGCTGCCGCAGCGTTGCCAGCGAGTGTGTGCGTGGTTTGTTCGAGGATCTTGGCAGCACCAAAATCGACAAATTTGATCACGTCCATGTCATCGAGGAGCATGTCTATGTATCAGGTCAGCGCCGCTCAGACGGCTGGAAGCAGCATACTGTCAGGCTTCACATCGCGATGTAGAATGCCCCTGTCGTGCAAATATTTGAGCCCGCGTAGCATCTGAATCGTATGCACCTTGACCCACTCCTCGTCTTCGACCCGGCCACTCTGCAGCAGATCCGACACCGCTCCGCCCGCACAGTACTCCATGAAGATGTACACCCGATCGCGATGCACTTCAATGCCGTAGTACGAGACGATGTTCGGATGGTCGAGCATCTCCATCACCGACATTTCCTCCTTAATACTTTTGTGGAGCGCGTTCAGCGAAGCCGAGTCCTGGAAGCGAATCTCCTTCATTGCCAGCAAATCACCCGTATCCAGGTTGATGGCCAAATAGACGGAGCCAAACGAGCCTCCTCCCAGAAACCTGCTCTTCTGCCAGCGTAGCGAGATGTTGCTTTTGGAAGCGGCCAGGAAAAGAAGCGCGCTATTCTCCGGTTGCTGGTCATCCAGAACTCGTCCAGCCAAGCGATGGCTCTGCTGACGCATGGCGCGATCATCGTCTAGGTTTTGCAGGGCATGCATCAAGTTCTGTCGCACCATATCCTTGTCCATGGCCGATTCGTTCGGGTTTCCACCAACGCTTTCGGTATCCGAGAGCTTGGACGTGTCCGTATCCAGCCGGGCATTGCTGCCACTAAACTGTGCAATGACCAGCTTGACACATGCTGCCACTTGAAGACGGAGGTTCCGAAAGTCTGCTTCCAACAGGGCCATGATATTCCCATTGCCCGTGACAGCCAGCGTGTACTCCAGCGCCGTAACAGCCCACTTGAACGTTCGTCGGTCGGATTGGTCGCACTCTTTGCACACAAAGGATATCCAGTCGGTGGCCAGCTTCATAAGCTGAATGTTGTTCTGGCGCTTGATAGCAATCGACGAATGCCGAGCAACACGTGAGCTATACGTTGAAACGAAATTGAAATTATTCTCCGTGAAATCATCGTCAGCCGCCCGTTGATGCAGAACCATTACTCCGTGCACGAGCGAAGATATAAGCCGACTAAGAGCCTGCTCGATGTCCCATAGTGCAAGGTTTACACGCTCATTGTTGGCTCGCGTGCCTAGGTACTCGACGTCAACTGAATAGTTCTCGAAGAGCTGCTGGAGTCGGCTTTGACATGCGGAAAGATTGGACTGTCGGCTAGCAACGATTCGGAGGGTATTCGGAGGCAGATTAATGCTGAGTTCGTCGAGCGAAAAGACTGTTGTGATTCCGTTCCAACGAGGAGGCGATGATGACACCATGATCAGGTAGTTGCCATCCTGGACACTGCTGGAGGCATCGTCTGGTAATTCGCTGCTATCTGCAAGATTAACGCAAGCTCGCAGAATGTCATTCGCGGAACCAAGGTTGCCCATGGATTCCTGAGGCACAAATACATACACACCATTCGTTTCAAAGGTCCCCGTGAATAGGAGCACATGATGGCTAACGCTAAGGGCGTCAAAGAGATTGCCCTTCGTTGTGGGCGCAAATTCGATATCGGCAGCGTTCTCTAGGCTTGTGAACAGTTTCCTATTGCGCACACAGTGAGACCAGAGGCTAGTAGTAATAGCACAAACCGTTGGAAGCGATGAAGCTTGCGGAAACGCTGACGATACGTTTCCCCCACACGAGCATACCAATGTGCCTTGGATCGTTTCCAGCTCTCGGGAGGCTTGTCGTTCAAGAAATGCTGATACTGCTTGACGGTATTCTTAATAATCCAACTCGTCAGAGCGCTAAATAGGATATCACTTCACGGGACAAGCCGGCAAAGCTTACCAAGCACGCGCAGTAACTTCCTCTTCTCCGCCAATAATATGCACGCATATATCGGACAGGAAGTCCCATTCCGCGTCCAGCAGTTCGACTTCACGGTTTCGCCCATCTCTGCTGGACAATTTCATCTTCACCTGAAGCAGTCGGATGTATTGCTGCAGGCATTGAAGCTCAAGCTGCTCGTACTCCTCATGTATGCTCGGCTGAAGCATCCAGAACGTTGCACCAGATATGATTTCCTCGTATTCGTGCTTTATCCGAGACGACAGTCGAAGGGCGTCGCGCAAGTCCTCCATGATCTGGTCAACCATGACAATGGATGGGTCGGCGGGAATAAGCTTGGCGTTGCGCTGGCGAATGTCCATAAACGCCTCCATGAGCGCAATGGGGAACTTGACAAGCAGCGACGTGTTTTCGATAAAGTCGGGGAGATTGAGCTCGTTGAAGAGCTGGAGGTTTGCGATCTTGCTGGCCTTCGCCTTGCGCAGCAAAGCGCTGAGCGTGAACAGCGTTCGCTTTTCAAATGTGCGCTGCACACCAGACTCCTTGAGCAGCTCCTCCACGAATGATGGCGCCGAGTCTCGTGGATCGCCAGACTTGTCCTTCGCACTGACATTGAGCTTTTCGCTTCCCGTCCATTTTTGCAGAATGGACATCTGCGTCGTCATTGCTCGATTCATCATGCTCCACGCATGCAGGGCGTCGAGCCGCTGCTGAAAGTCGGCCTGAGCGTAGAGCGGCTTATTCTGTTTCAACATGCGGCGTGACGGAAACAGCGCTTCAGCCTCATCGACACTTCGCAATAGCGCCATGACCTGCTCACTGGGCGTGGCTTGCAAGTGGGAATCGACGCGAAACTCCATCACCCGCTGTAGGACCGCGTCAATGTGACTTCTTGAGTCGTCGATCGTGCGCTTCTCGTCGCTCATGACCCTGCCGTGAACTATGGCGCGGGCACCAAGCCATATGCGCGTGCTGAGCTCGTCCGCCTTTTGCTGAACGTTGACCGTGGTCAATCGCTGCTTCTCCTTGCTGATTACTTCGCCGTTGAGAACAAGCCGGAGCATGCCCTGCCATTCCATCCGCGCTTTCGAGCTCTCTGCCTCATCGGTGCCGCTTACCGACGAGAAGACATGCTGCAATGATGACCGCACTGATTTTGAATAGTCGCTTGTCGTCTCCTCGGAGCCAGAATCCGAGCCCGGTTCGACGCTCTGCCAGGAGCTATTGCGCAGATCTCGCTCACGGAAGGTCATGGAGCGCGAGACACGGTCGAGATGGTCCATGCGCTCATATTCGGCAAGATTGTGACTGACGGCATCGGCTGAAGAAAGGGTATTGGGCATCAGGTCCATGACCTCCTGCACGACGCCGGCGACAGACGTCGAGGACATTCTGGGAGAGATGCGCGACGATGCCGGTGTGCTTGGGAGAGCAAGGCCCATGGATGATCCCGAGGCCAAATAGTCCGATGGACTGCTGGCGGAAAAGATTGCGCCGGGAGTGGTCAGCACACAGAGGTTCCAGAGAAAGTCTTCGGAAATTACGACCGCGTCGAAGCCTTGCTCTGCAATCATGCGGCGGATGTGAAACGCCGAGGTGTCCGGCGCAACAACGTATGACGTCTAACAGCAGCATAAGTCTGGTGCCGTGGCTTTGGACTGAGTGGCACCTGCTCCGTGAGCGACGATGACACGAAGCCCTCGTTTTCAAGAATCGCCGTCTTGATAACATGCGCTCGGTCGGCGTCAAACTCCGACACGCAAAACAGACGGCCAGTGATTTGGTTTGAGTTGCTGTCGATGCGGAGAAACTCGGGTTGATAATACGCATGCGCTGTGGCGGTGTGCTTCGGCAAGTCATGTCCTCGTAGCTGAAAGCCAGGGTGGTGATTCGCTGGAAAGGAATCTACGGTGTACACGTTGTGAACGGGAGATATGGCGGCATAGACATTGTCGGGGTGGCTGTCGTCCACTTGGTAGCGTGAGCTTCCCTCGGCAGCCTCGACAACCGCCTGCCACACAAAGTCCTCTGGTACGATTGGGATTTGCAGGTCACGATCGCGAATTATATGTGAGATCCGGGCGATTTCTTCGACTGATGCAACCACATACGATGTCTACAAGCAGGGGACAGTGGGCGCTAAGAAGCAAGGCTGTGGATTACACGCTCGTCCAGCTTGGCCACCACCTCTCCGCCAAACTCCAAAATCGCATTCTTCAAATCAAATAGCCGATCGTCGGGAAACCCGACCAGCAGGAACGTGCTTCCCTGGATTCGATTCGACCCACGCACGGGCACCTCGCCGAGAAACGGAGATGTCGACCGCGAGCTTGCCTGCGCCCGTCTCCCGTTTACAGTCAGCGAGTTTGTTCTAGCATGTAAAGGTGCAGCAACAGAGATGGGCGGAGGGCGAGCGATACCTAGTGGGAGGCATGGACGGAGCTGCATCGTTGTCGCGCTCGGCCGAGCATGGCGAATTGGAGCGCCCTGTTGCTGACATCGCAGGATGTGGTGGGTATGATGGTGGAGGTTTATTGGCCGTTGGATGGATTTGCTAGCTGGCGCTGGGCTCACCGACGGGGGCGATCTTACAGGGTGAGGTTTTGAATGAAGCTGAGCACCGGAGTATTATTAATTACTACTCGCAGGTGGATGGATCCAAAACCCGACAACCCAAAGGGTCTGGTTAAAGCATGAAGCCGGATATCGATGCTGCACAATAAGCTTGTGCCACGGCGTTCGATGCGTCCAAGCCAGGAGTGGAGGAGTGGTAGGAGTGGTAGGCGTGTTTGGATGTGCTTGCACTGCTACGTGCATAGAGTGCAGCACTTGCACACAAGTTCAGCAGCTCAAGCGACACTCTTTCCTTGTCCCCCATTTCTTCCCTGCACTCTAGCAGCGCCCTGCTTATGCCTTGCGATCCTCCACCATGATGATATGGTACCCATGCACAGTCTTGACCGGGGGATCCGTGTAGATCGCGTTGGCGGTAGACGATGGCGGGAGCTTGAACGCGGCTTCCTGGAACGGCCCTACCATGGATCCACGCACCATCCATCCGAGACTGCCACCGGCCTTTGCCTTGTCTGTGATGGACGTGAGCGGCTGGCCAGAGAGTCTGCGGCTGGCAGATTCACCAACCTTCAGAGAACTGCTCCGCTACCTGGACGCATCGATTAGGAACATGTCGTGGGAGTGGCAAGCGTACCTTGTCGAAGCGCTCGCCAGCACGGAGCTTCTCCATCGCCTCCATCACCTAATGCAGCCATTCACATCCGCATCAGCGCCCGTCCCAGTGCATTCACACTCTACCTTGGAATGCTTCTCGCATAGAATATGCCTGACCTGGCCAGACGTCAGCGGAAACAATTCGCAGAGTCCGCTTGCTCGCCTTGACCGAGTTGGCGGCCTTGAGCTTGGCTGAGCCTCCGTCCTCATCCGCCTCTGTCCAGACGGCGTGAACCACGCTGCGTAGCCAGCACATGCAGTTTACCAGCGGTCTTCTTGGATTGCTTTGGCGCAGCAGCCTTCTTGTCCTTGGCCATGCCTAGTTTGAGAACAGCTAATTTGACTGTCTACCCGTGGTATGCGGACGTGCAACCAGCACCATTGAGCTGTGCAATCTTTTGTATCTTTTCACACATGCACCACCATCCACTACACACTCTCCTTTAGTCGACCTTCCTGCGGAAGGAGCAGCCCTCGGTCAGACGGGCCTTGCCACCGGTTGGCTGGCACAGGACGGTGGCGCACGAGCCGCACAGCACAACCGTTTGCGCGTGGGAGAAGACGACGGTGATGTTGAAGCAGCCGGGGCACTTGACGTCCATGAAGTACGAGTTGGGCGACTGTACCAGGCGTTTAAGTTTGTGTGTGCGGAGGGTCGTTTCCGCGGACGGGTTAAGGAGGTCGACAGCGAGCTAGTGGGAGGAGCAGTGCGTCAGCATACTTGATTTGGTGGCAGAGATGCGAGGATGCAAGGCGGTGGGGCAGCAGGACGGGTCATCAGGACCAGGCGGCATGATCAATCCTCGCGAGATCTCCCCCACGACCGTATCTCGTCACGTCCGTCCCCCGGAGCCGATACTGTATCCAAGGGATGGATGCAATGCACGGATAATGCGACGGGGTCCGCGCCGCCGTCGACATGACCAGCTCGGCGCATGCGCATCCATCCGCCATCCCCGCATGACAGCATGACACCGAGGCGCGCGCGATCGAACCGAGACGACTTACCACCATGGTGATTTGGTTGAATCGGTAAGTAACTCTGGTTGCTTAGAGTCGTGGAGGAGCTGGCGGCTGGGGGATGCGTGCGGCAGCGGTCCACGAAGCGAAGAGGAGGAGAGGCAAGCACATTTTTTGCTCGTTGGAATGGCATGCCACGCGTGTCACGTTGAGTCACGTCGAGTCAGCCAGAGTCGAGGGTCTCGGTGCAATATTAGATGCATTGAACGGATGTAGCAGGAATGAACGTATTAATACATTTAAGCTCATAGGAGGGCTGCTGGTGATGGTGCTGGTGGCCCCGTCATCGAGCGTTGTCTGCGTCTTCGTAGCATCGCATATCCCACACGGTTAAGTACGACGCAGGCACACCATCGACGTTATACACAAGCTGCCCTCGCCGTCTTGTACCAGTACTCGCACCCGCAACGGTTACACCACTGCCTTTGGGTCGGCCAACCGGCCGCCCCGTTGACACATACGCTCGCTTCCGCTTTCCCAAAGGCAAGCTCTCCTCTATATCATCTGGGGCTAAGACTGTGCTACTATGCGACCGAGCAATCCGAGCCGGCTCGCCTGATAGCGGTGTCTTGAGTTTTCGCATCTGAGCAGTGGGTACTCCGTGCGACAGCCTCCTGCCCGCTCTTGATGCCATACCAGTGCCAGGTTCTGTCGATGGTATCACATTATTGGAATTTACGGCTCCTTTTCGTTTTCGTCTTCTGGTTGTGTCTGAGGCTACTGATGCCGACTGGGCTGCCAATTGGGCTGCCGACCGGACTGCTACTGTCGCTCCAGTAGACGATGACGCGTCACTGCTCATCCTCAATGTGATTCTCGGCATCGACGACTGGGCCCGTCTTCCCAGAGGCACTGTGCTCTGTACATCCACGATGTCGTCCACGCACTGAGCAGCGTTGCCTTTGAGCCGCCGCTGCTCAAGATACGCTGACGTAAGCCTATCCAGTGTCGCATCCAGTGGTGGTAGCGGCAGCATTCCGTGCTCCAACCTCAGCCTATCCACGCCATCTAGTCGACCACACGCTATCAGCCGACAAAGGATACTGCATGGGACAGCTACGCTTAAGAGTAGGATAGTCGTGCTCCCGCATCAATCGAACCCTCGCATCACATCTTCGATCCCTTTCATCCTTCACCTCACACCACACGTCTTCCACGCTTCGCAGGTCAGTAACGACTTCGTGTAGCCTCTCAAGCAACCTGCTGTATTCTGAAAACAAGTTCCGGCGGAGCTGACTGACCCGTTCGCACCTGTTCTCGATTGCGGAACGCGAATGGGGATGTGCAGCATGGAATATGTCCAACGCCATCGCCTTCAACTTCTCCTGCTTCGCACTGGACTCGCAATAGTCAACACGACCAGCAACAGTTACTGAACTTACGAGAGGCTATCGAGAGATGCGCGACGCGACGCATCCGTCGTTTCAACACTCAAGCACTCGGTAGCCAGCAAGAGCGCCATGGACGCGTCCTTGCCGTCCACGTCCACGTCGACAACGTCAGAGACAGCGCCAAATGTGATCCCTGCGGCGGGAGTTGGCCGAATGCATTGTCCGCTGCTGTCCAGCCTGCCGCTTTCCGAGTCGTCGGGGATCCCGCTCGGCGGATGCATGCAGTGCAAAATTGTGACCTGGGATTCTGGAGTGCAGTCACGCAAACCGCCATGTTTCGCGCATTATCTGCATTGACGTCGCTCGGGGTCGGCGGTGGGTGCTCCGCGCTCCGCTAGAGGCTTATGAACAAATAGAAATACTGCGGGGCACGGGTGCACGGCAACCATCGGCGTTGGTCCTCGCGGCGCGTGCTTACGCGACGCATTATAAGCTCAAGTCCCATTCTGGCGCCAAAAAGCGGTATCCGATCAAGTCATCCGCGCTATTCGCGTCACGCTCCTTGCTAGATGGAATTTGACGGCACTAAAGGGGTGGAAGCGCCAGCACGCGGGTAAGCAGCATCTCAACACAGGCATGTCTCCGGAGCAGCTGCGACGGCTGCGCGGCCCCGCATATGCGACGACTCGGCAGACTAAGATCCTTGGGAGGATGCTGCCATATGGAACGTGATGTGTGAATCAGAAATATGTTTTTAAAGCGAAGCTATCTGCTGCTATTCTGCAGGATTCTCGGCGACTTCCTCCTCATTATTGTGCGGCACCTCGTGGACGTTGCGCTGTACAGTGGTGGATAGAATCCGCTCGTTACCATCCTCGTCGACCTCCACCACCTCCTCGGTGATGATCTCCTCGACCGTCTCGATGATCTTGCTACGGGTCGTGGTTGAAGTAGCTGTGCTTTCCTCGGTCGCTTCGGTATGAACTACCTCGGCCAGAGCAGTGGATGAAGTGTCTGTTTCTATCGCCTCCAATACCGACAAGTCTGTCGTACCAGCGGCTGTAGCTTGTTTCTGGGTCAGCGTCGTCTCGGAATCCAATGAACCATTGCGCGACGACGCTGCTACTTGTGCCCACGACTTTTTCTTGGATATCGGAGGATGAGCAGCCGCAACCGCGCCTTCAATAGCAGCGCTGGACAATTCCCCTTCCGTGGTTGTCACTGCCATTACCGACGTCTGCTCGATAAGACTCGACTCTTCAGTCACGGTCTCCAGGGTGCTCGTCACCTCAACATGTGCATCGACCATGACAGCGGACTCGGACATGTTCGATTCCCGCGTCTCGTCCGTATGCGACGCCTCAACCATGATCATCGACGCTGCAATGCCACGCTCTTCGCCGCTCGATGTCGGCTCTTCAACGGATACCGATTCGGTCGTTTGGGTCACGGTCTCCTTGGCCATCACATATGATTCGCTCGATTCAACTACCACATCTCCGGCATCAACCTCTGCCAATACCGTGGTGAACTCTTCGGAGGCAGGGTAGTCGACCATCTCTCCAGAGTCGGCCAGGGAATTCGGCGACGCAGGTTCCTCCGCCGCGGCTTCCTTCTCGGCGTCAACCGCTGCCTGTTCCTTCACCTCCCGCATGCATCGTTCGCATTCGCACGCAAACCTCCAGTGCTGCGCCAAACGCAACCGGCGCCAGGCAGCCAAATTCCCATGCGCTCCCGTCTTGCCGGTGCCGTCGCCGTAGGTTGGCACCCATGCCACGCGCAGCTCCTCGCCCACTGCCTTGATTGGATGCAAGGCAATCACGCTGAGTCTGGAGGCGTGGTGCTTGCGCACACCGTTGGAGTCGTTAAATCGTAGCACAGCGTTGGGCGTGCAGGAGTGACGCGGGTACGACGCGAAAATGTACAGCGCGGCGCCAATAATCGGGTTTTTGTCGTCGCCACGGAACAGGTCCTTGGTTGTGCTCGTGTAGTCCGTCACACGATGTTCCTCGGCACAATGAACGCCGACGAGGTTGTACAGCAGCTTGCCCTTGAGCTCAAGATACCGCTCCTCGGTAATGTACGCCTCGATCTCGGGAATTTGCGTTTTAAGCATCTGCGTAATGAGGCGCAGCTCCTCGACCTCGGCTTCCGACGGCTTGATATCCAAATACCGCAGCCGGTCAACATGCTCCCACAGACCGTATTCGGACGGGGCGACGCCATTCTGCGCGCGTCGCTTCTCCTCCGTGATGTGCTTGGCGAACAAACGCGCCACCATATATGGGACCATGCTGCTGGATTCAGCGCACGAACGAGTGAGCAGTTCACGCGCAGCAGTGGCTGCCTGCAGCTCCGTCTCACCAAGCGTGCTGGTCTCCTCCTGCAGCAGAACAGCGCGCGTGCACATCGCGGGATGGTACGTTGCAACGGCGGCATCGTGGCACTCGTTTGAGCAGAACCGCACCTGTCCAGCCCCACAATCGGCGCACGTAATCACATCGCCAGACTCTGGCAGATGCGCAGCAGCAATGACGCCCATGCAATGGTGGCAAAAGTGCGTCGCATCCAACCGCGGGTCCAGCATGCACACGACCGGGTCCTCGGTGAACGCGACATCGCCCTGCACAATCACGCCATCCTTGTCGTCCTCGCGATGTGTCACCAGCGCCCTGCGCATGATCTTGGTCCCGTCCTTGGACACGACGCCCTCATCCACCATCACCAGTTTCACGCCCATGTCCTTGGGCGGATACATCTCGTAGTACTTGTCCGCCTTGCGCTGCATCTCGCGCGACATCATGCCCATGATGATGTTGAACACATGCTGGGGAACCGTCTTTTGATAGATCATGATGAGATCCACGGGGGTCGGATACACGACAATGGCGCGGTAGAAGTGCGCGGCGGCTATCTCCGGGTTGTTCGGGTGCAGGTCCACCGAAGTCTCGCCCTCCTGGACCTCGGCCATGAAAAAGGCCTCGAGCGCAGCGGGCTCGCGCGGGAGCTTCTTCGGATCCGTGATATCCGCGATCACCAACGCCTTGTCAATGAGCGCCTTTAAATCGGCCGTCTCCAGCCTGCTCCCGGGAAGGCCTGGGACGGCGGCGGGGGCTCCGGACGCGCCGGAGACGGGCGAGGAGGCATTGCTCTCTTTTGCCGCCTGCTTCCGGCTCTTCTTCAGCCGGCGCCGAAAGGTCGGGTCCGAGCGCCGCTTGTGGTCCCAGTACACGGCGTAGGAGAGCGTGCCGGCGAGGACGAGGAGCGCGGCCGCGGCGATCCGGTTCAGCGACATCAACGGACGATTGACAAGGAAAAATCAGGGGCCAAGGCGCACCATCACAAACACCGCAGCATCGACGCATTTGGAGACTCCCGCTGGGCGAGCAGAGCAGCGCATCTGTCTCTTACCGACTTGGACCAGAATGCAGATTCAGGCGACATCATCACCAATACTGTCACCGGCATTGACCTCGTCTTGAGCATCACCACCTCCACTGCTGCAGACTATCAATGCTTGACTCTGCTTGAGTGGTTATATACCATATTTATTACTAGCTGTGCATCGCATTTGTTCACTAGAGAATTTGTGCAACACCATTCCGATAGCCATTCTGTTAGCTCTCCGTTAGCTGGCCCGCCCGCCTCATCGGAGCAGCCACTCAATTAGTGGCCATTCTGCTAACTATCGGAATCGACTGCCCTCAACCCCTGCCTCCGCTCTGCTCCACTGCTCCCCCTTGCC
>QZWS01000340.1:0-12644 GCA_004114245.1 Zoopage sp. CT-All
ATCACCTTTTCACCCCTTTTCCTACATAGGCGATGGAAATGGCTCGATCATGCGCGAGAAGGACAGGTGCAAAAAGTGCAAGGGCAACAAGGTCGTCAACGAGAAGAAAGTGATGGAGATCTTTATCGAAAAGGGTATGCGCAACGGCGAAAAGATCCCCATGAAGGGCGAGGCAGATCAGCTACCAGACGTGGAAACAGGCGATGTCATCTTAGTGTTGGTGCAGAAGCCCCATGCCCTCTTTGAGCGCAGCGGTGCGGATCTCTCCTGCAAGATCACCATCTCCTTGGTCGAGGCGCTCTGCGGATTCTCAAAGATTTTGATCACACATCTGGATGGACGTGGCATCCATGTCGAGCAGCCTGCAGGATCTATCATTCGTCCTGGTGATGTCAAGAAGATCATTGGCGAGGGTATGCCTCACTTCAAGAGGCCGATCGACAAGGGTGACTTGTACATTACCTTTGAGGTCGAGTTCCCCAAGGACAACTGGGCTGCTGCCGGCAGCTTGAAGGTAAAAGTCGAACAAATATTATTTTCCGGGAGATGCAATAAGTGTTGATATATAGATGTGTTCTGACATGTTTCCACCTTCTGTTCACGATTATAGTCCCTTGAGGCATTGCTGCCTGCCCGCGGACCCACACCCATTGAGCCCGAGCTGGTCGACCACTGCACTCTTGCGACAGGCGACATGGAGGATTACGGCAGCAACGCACATACTGGAAACGCCTACGACTCGGATGAAGACGACGATGAGCATGGTCATGGAGGCCCTGGCGTTCAATGCGCACAGTCTTAGAAATGGAACACAGATCTTGATGTATCATAAACGCAACATAGAGCAATTGCACACTCACACAATCAGCCACAGACCACAGACTCAAAGTTGAAAAAGGATGCCTTTGTGCTTTACTTTTTTTTCAGTGACAGGGAAATGGGATTTATACAGGTGTATGGCAATTACAGGATCTCCTCGTGGCAGACAACACCCTCGGCCTCAATGCCCTTGATCAGGGGATCGTTGATGTCAGCGGTCATGGGAGCGAGGACACCGGGGGTCTTGATGACACCGTCCAAGACCAGCTGGGTGGCAACACCGCAGGGCATGCCGACCAGGCGAGCCATAGCCGAGGCACCCTCGGGGTTACCGTACTCGAGGATGGTAGAGGTACGGGTTTGCTATGATTCGATCAGATGCAGGGAAAGGGCAGCAGTGTTAGAAGAGGCAAGTGGGCTTTTGATCACTCCCGTCATACGCAAATCTGCTCATGAAAAAAAAAGCGTCCATACCTTGGTTCCGTCCTTGAGCTCGACCTCAAACTTGTGCTGGAGCATGACCATATCGCGCTCGCCCTTGGCGTACATCATCTTGTCCTCCAAGGTGGCGCAGAGGGTGTCGAGGTAGTTGCCGCGGCGGTGGACTGGGGTCGAGGAGAACATACCGAGCCTGCAAAAAATAAGGATATTTGGTTAGTGAAAAACGTCGCAATTGATAGCGCGGGTTATGTAGCAAAAGGTCGTCTTTGAACGGAGCAAGTCAACGTACCACTTCATGCCCTTGATGATGCGCTCAATGTCATCTCCCTTGATTGACGACTTTTCCTTGATCAACTGGGTCAGCTCACTATGATGTTAGGAGGAAGACAGGAGTGAGCCACACATGTCCCACACTTTCCAATATCCGTCCAGTAACATGGTGCCTTTAGAAGAGTGCTTGCACTTACGACTCTGAGCTGTTGGCAGCGTCGAGGCGCTTAGCGACAACCTCATTCTAAAAAAATGTGCAGATCAAGATAACAAAGTTAGGAATTGAACACTAATGACAGATTTTCCTTCAACTTTTTTCACACGGTGGGGGATGCATACCCATGCAATCTCGGGTGCAGATGGTGCCAAAAAGTCCTGAGCGGAATCATCCAAGAAGCCGATATCGACCAAGGTCTTGACAAACTGAGGGAAGCCAGCATAACGAAGAGTTCCACGGAGGATGGTGTGAGCCTCGGGGATGTTGTAACGCTCCTTGTAAGGGCTAGAGTCGCGGTTGGGGTAACCGACAAAGGCAAAGGCAGGGTAGATGGGGATGGGCTTGGCAGAGTTCATGAGGTCGTTGCCAGAGTACTCGACAATCTCGCCGTTCTCCCAGAACTTGGCGTTGTTCTTGAGGGCGAGCAAGACTCCACGCGAGGACCAGGAGAACTTGTAGCCGAGAGGGTTGTTGGATGCCTCGGGGGCGGGAAGTCCTCCGCAGTAGGACAAGAAGGAGAGGACCTGGAAAGGGCGTTGAGAGTAAGAGGGGAAAGGGATCGCATCAGTAAAAAACTTCAATTGCCCAAAAGGTGTGAAATATCCTACGATGGACTACATTCCAACTCGACTTTTTTTTTTTTTTTTACCTTTCCACCCTCAGCATGGACCTCGTTGATGGTCTTGAGAGCGTACAAGTGATCAACACCGGGGTCAACACCGATCTCGTTCATAACAACCACACCGGCGGCTTTGGCACTATTCGTTCCATTCACCAGGTTAGTCAGATGAAGATCATGGCACGATGAAACGGTTGCAACCTGACAACAAGCACTTACGCCTCATCATAAGCCATCATGGCGGGGGAGACATAAGATGTAGTGACAACGTTGGTCTTGGACTTGATGGCAGCCTTAATGACCTGAGCGTGGTGGATGTAGGGGATCAAGGAGATAACAATGTCGTGCTCCGCGATGGCAGCCTCCAATGCAGTCTCATCGTTGACATCCAGAGAGATGGCAGCAGTGTTGGTGTAACCTGCAGCAAGATCCTGGGCGATTGCAAGACGTCTGGCGGCTATAGTGACAGGAATTTCCGTTGCAAGAGGTCTAGTCAATATGGGTCACCACCAGCAAAGCATACATGAAGATGGATCAGAAGTATCGATCTGATAGCACAGTGAGACTGGCTTGCGAGGTTGCTCTTTTTTTCTCTGTCCCATGACGACATAGCGTGCCTTTAGCCTAGAAGTTACTAGTGCGGCTGCCCCCGGAAACTTGCGTGGAGGCAAGATCCCAACCAAGTAACAAAAAGTGCTCAGGGGAACCCTTGATCGAGTAAACAAGGTTTTCGAGGGCAATTGAGATTTCCGTTCTTCTGCGCCCTTTTTGACCCACATCACATCTGATGTGATACTGTCTAGATCACACAAAGATAATCGACCAAGTGGCCCACCCACACCCGCGCTGTGATTCACCATCATCCAACTTCTCCCTCACCCGTCGCTGCTCAGTCCCTAATCAACACATACTCGCTGCAGCATGGATCTGCATTAATATCGATCCATAGCTGCTTTGCTTCGCTGTCAAAAACGCGACTAAGATGGCCGCTTGAATAATAATCGAATCTTTGACGCACGCGCACCCCAACTTTCTCTCCGACCGTTTTTTTTTCACACCCAGACACCGTACGCAGTTGACGAACTGAGCGTCTCTAGACGTCTCGAACTAGGAGAGAGAGAGCGCGCGTGCGAGCAATTGCAAACGTACCGATGGTCACCTTGTTCTCTGGGCGGCGGCACAGATACTCGACGCAAGGCTCAGCGACGAAACCAGATCCGAGAAGCAAAATCTTTCTAAAGCGACCAAAGACAAGAAGAGTGAAGGTGTTAGTCGCAAAGAGGTTCTGAAGTGGTGGCATACAAGTGCGAGTGTGAGAGGAGAGTGGGATATGCCACGAGGATATATTTACTTGGAAGCCATTGTGTATGTGTGAGTGTGTGTGTGTGCGTGAATGGTGAGAACGAGGGTGAATGGAGATGAGGAAAGTGTCTGCTGTAGTTTCAAAGGCTGCCTTTTTATCTGGGCCGTGAGAGAGTGATCAGCCGTGAGCAGTCGGTCAGCAAAGCCACTGTTGTAAAGTTCAACTGCTTTGCCACATATACGGCATCGCACACTTCTTTTGTTTGAATCAACACCACCGCTACCACCATCGACACAACAACCTTGCAATACCCATGGCCGTATGTGGAGACTCGAACGAACTAAAGCAGAAGGACCCTTGGACGCTTGCAGGAGTCACTCACTAGAGCACTAACATTCGATGGCATTACACACCCTTCCCATTAGGATTCTCTCAAATCACACGTCGAGGTCTCGTCCTCTGGCGCCGACGCCTTTGTCAGGGCCTACTACGACATGTTCGACACCCAGCGGATGGTAAATGGCTATGAAGAAATAGATTCGTGTACATGCCAGCAGGACCCGCTGCCTGCTGAACTCTCCAAACCACAAATCGCGAAGCTACAACGTTCTAACACCTTTTCGCCTCAATTGTAGAACTTGTCTGCGCTTTACCGCGACACCTCTGCTATTCTCTGGAACGGTAAGGCCTTGGCTTATGTTCTGGATGGCCATCAGGAAACCAAACATGATATTGAGATCTAAGACCGAGTTTGCTCTGCGTGATCTTTCTCCGTCCTCTTTCAGGAAACGCCTTCTCCGGGATCCAACCCTTCACGGAGTTTTACAACAAGCTGGCTGTGAGCGAACACACCATTCTCTCTTACGACTGTCATCCTCTTCCAAGTAAGTTCTCTTTTGAAGAAAGAAAAACGACCACTCGCTTTTCAAGTTGAAGAAAATTGTCCGAGATCAACCAATTGCTCCTTTTTAACCCTTGTGATCTCCTTGAACAGCGCAAGCATCTGATCCAGGCACGCCAGGTAGCATCATCGTCAACGTCTCAGGAACAGTCAAGTACAGCAACGAAGCGAACCAGCGGCTGTTCTCGCAATCCTTCATTCTCTCTCCAGATCCAGCGACACCTGACAAGCGGTTTTATATCTGGTCCGATTGCCTTCGATTCGTATAAAAAGGAATGTCTCGGCGAGTTTTTTCTTTTTTCTTTTTTTTCAAAAGGGCAAGCATCGATGTACCATATATCTCCTAATAAAAAAAACCACGCTTTGTAGAGAATGAACCCATGAATGGGTTGAACCATACATGTATTCAATGCTGTCTTGGGATTAAAAAATGCAATCGCCCCAGGTGTCTAACCACGTAATCATAGATATTGGAACAAAAGAAGAAACAAGGATCTTCGCGTCAGCAAGGATCGTAATAACAACAGAAACCTCATTTCCACCATGGATTTCGGGCACAGTCATGACATACCGTCCGTAATCGTGTTCCAGAACTTGTAGAGGAGTGTGACAGAAGCAAGGTCAAAGAATATCGCAAGCATGGATCCATTCAAGCGTCCGCTAGTCCTAGTTGCGATATTATAGCTCGCATCGAACAGGATCAATTGGCTGACCGAGAACGTGATCAACGCCAAACCGACATACACTAGATGTCAAGGACATGAGAACCGTGAGTTTTCAAGATGTCAACTTGGTTTTGCTGGTCCGCTTTTGCGTGATGACAGTTGCTCAGCAAAACTCTTCCTTTCAACACAATCCTTACCAAGAGATTTGTACTCTTCTAGTTTGCGAAAAACCAGTATGCTGACCAGCAACGCGTAGAGCAGCACAGCTGCTGCCGGAAACACCAGTGTCAAGAAATAAAGTCCTGAACTGTGCCCGTCGTGATGCTTTGTGAAGTCCATGGCCAGATCCAGGCACATGAATGTTACAGCGATTATCCAGGCGATACTTGTGCCCACAAAGAACTACAGCAAATTCATTTTAGGATTTTTGAAGTGAGCTCAAGGGTGGAGGTGAAGGGTCTGTTTTGTGCCTAAATAAGAAAGTCTTCTTCGTACCTGAGTTGTGTACTTTGTCCCATCCTCAACAAACTGAAAGACTACCTCAAGTCCAAAGAAAAAGTGCAAAAAAGTACTCGTCGTTAGTATATCCGGAGAATGCAGAGGGAGCACACAAAAATAGCATCTAATTTTTGTAGCACAGCTCATTCAAATCTCCCCTTTCCCTCTCACGTACGGATCAAGGCGTTGACGATGAGTGTCCAAAAGAAGGACACCATGATCCCGAGATGGAACGCTGAAGTCCAGACCATGAACGTCCTGCTCCTTGGAATGGCGCCTCCGACCGTGAAGACCTGCAGAAGCAGAATACATGTGTAGGTGAAGAATAACACGCCCATCTCGGTCCTTCCTGCGCATGGTGCATGAAGTCCAAAGAGAGAAGAAGCGGAAAGAAAACATTTTCATCAGCGCATATTCGGTGTTTTCTTGTTCCTTTTTTTTTTTTTTTTTTTTTTTTTTTTTTTTTTTTTTTTTTTTTTTTTATGTTTTGCTCATGAGTTCAGCTTGTTTTGAAGTGGAAAAGAGGAGTCATGTAGAACGTGAAGCACCCATGGCACCCTTTCCACCTGCGTCAAGTGGCAAACAGTTAAAAAAAGGGGGACGGAGGAGAAGAGAAGCGAAGGCAGAGAGGTGTATAGGACCCGTACCTACAGCTGCAAACATGCGGTGTGCCTTCCACAGGATCTGCCGCATAATAAAGACTATTCCCAGCAGACTTATAATGATGGTGCCCACGTCCCAGACCGGTGTTGCGTTGAGTCTACATCGCTGTAGCGCAGCGTTGTATCGGGTCTCGTTCAGGAGGTTGCATGCAGGTAGTGGAACACAGGTTGAGTAACATAGGCTGTTAAAGTCGCCAAACCACGGTGGCATGAGCGAGAGAGCTTCTTTTGTATGCTAGGCTTAGCCGTGGTGGTATTTTGAGTTGTGGGAACGGGTGTGGTGACACGGACGGTCAGATCTGCTGGCTGAAAAAAAGAGCGGTGCCCAAGATCCAACGATGGTTGAGGGAAGAAAGGTAAAGAGGCTAGCGAGTTGGACGAGAAGAGCGCACGGACGGAGGGTACCAAGAAGTCGATTGTCACAGTGCGAGTGAAGAGGAGGATAAGAGATGAAAGTGAAGCGAGGGAAGGACAAAGAAAAGGCATCGGTTTTGAATCCTGACTTGCACGCCCTTTTTTTTTTTTGATCCCAGTGATGCCAATGATCCCAAGAGAGCAATGTTGTCGCACTTTCAGGTGTTTGCATTCTCCCCCTCTATGTTCCTGTAACAGGCCTTCTCTCTCGCTATCTGTATTCTCTTCTTAACATTACTGCAACATGCGCACAATATCCCCCTTCGCTTCTAACATCGACTGACGCCGCAAGGATCCTGCTTTAAAGGTGTCTCTGTCATGCTCAGGGCAAAAGAGTTCATCCTAGCCGCTTTGGATGTTCCGACTGGTCTGTGCACAAGATGAATACACTTCGTTGTCATTGACGTGCCCTGTAGTTGTCTATGAAATTGCCAAATGTCTTTTTTATTCTCTTTGTCTATACATAAGTGCTCTGGCCATTGTGGTATGCGTTATTGCGCTCTTGATTCGAGGCAACGCTATTGTAAGGGTAGTTTGCATTGATGCTGTTGCTGCTGTTGTATAATGGGTTGGTGTTGATGGTGCTGTAGCTGTTGAACTGCGAAGCATTGCCGCCCTGCGTCTGCGAACGAGTCATGTGCTTCACTCTGGGCGTTGAAGCCTCCGACATGTCTGTCCCGGCAATCGAGGCCGCGTACCCATAATCATCCCCAGTATTGAGTGCTGGTGAAGACGCAGAGTGCTGCAGAACAGGAGCATCATTGTATTTGCGGCGGGAAGACGACTGATGGGCGGGCGCTTGAACCTGGGGCATACGCGAAGACTTGCCCATCACAGGAGAGGAGGACTGGAACTCCTGCTGCTGCGAGTCTTGGAAGGGGTCCTTTTGCAGCTGCTGATCTGAGGCCTTACGAAGCGGCTTGCGCGGGTTGGGAACGGGGATCTTAGGCATATGCAGATTCATAGGGGGCAAGTGCAGTTTGTTGTTGTCCTCATACTGCGTCGCCTTTCCAGTGCTCTTGTAATTGTCTGTCTGGTGCATCCGGGCCAACTCCATGTACGAGGCCTTAGGGGTCACGGTCTCCGGGGTGGTACTAGCCTCAGCAGCGTCGTACTCGTTTTTGTTCTGGTTGCGCCTGCTGTTGTAAATGTAGGTGTCGGCTGTTTGATCGGCCTTGTATCGGCCAGCGACAAAGGATGTCATGTCCTGAGCTCCATAGACCTTCTGTGAAGGCGAAGGGGCTGGCTTTGTAGACGGAGAAGCTGGGCTACGAGAGTTGTAGGTGTCGGCGTAGGTATGGCTGGCCGCCTGCGTGAGGCTCTGCTTCTGGTCATCAAAATAGTCGTCAACAGGATCGTCAGCCCCGAGGGTGTGTTGCGACTTGTTGTCATACCGTGGCAAAGGTGTGCCCTTGGACTCGTAACTGTACTTGCTCTGGTTGTCGATAGAGTCTGAGCCATGGGTCTGGAAGCGATTATCAGACCTGGAGCCCTTGGAAATATGTCCCATTTCGTAGCTTTCTGATTCCTTGTGATCCTCTGGTGCAGTGTCATCGCCCAGTGAGTGTCTTCGACCGTACCGCTGCTTGGATGACCCGTGTCTGGAGTTTGGCTTTTTCTCGACGATGTTGTCACGACCTCCGTGGAGGACGGTGCTGCTCAACATCCTCTTGGCACCGTCGGGAACGAGCGCAGCGATCATCTTGGCACGCAGGACCGGGTTCTCAAAGTTCCTGCTCAGCGAGCTGCCCTTGCCGCCGTTTCTCTGCAGGTGCAGCTCATTGCGAGCAGAGCCATAATCGTAGTAGTCAATCTTGGGGTCGTACTGCTTTGACAAGAACACCTTGAACAAGATCGTGATGATGGGTAGGGGCATGATCGCGAAGGAGTGATGGAGGGCTTCCTTGAGATTCAGAACTCCAATCATAACGACCTGGAAGAGAATCAGGGCAGCAAGGAGGCGGTTGTACACTACACGGAAAAGGCGACCACCAGTCTCGACCTTGGTTCGGAAGACGTACATGAGCTGATACTTGTAGACGAGAGAGGCGAGCGAGAAATAGATGGCCGCAAAGAAGAGCACCAAGGGCGCAATTACAGAGTAGAGCAGCGCGACTGTCAGCAGGAACATGTGGGCCGAGAAGAAGAGCGGGAAGTCGAACACCAGGGGCTTGTCCATCTTCTTGCTCTCTCTTGCAGTGACCGTGGACTTTGCCCAGTACAAGAACAACGAGACGACCTGGAACAGATCCAGGAGTGCACTGAAGTTGCGCAGCGAGATGTAATTGACCCAGAAGAGCGAAGTGTCAATCACGTTCTTGGAGAGTAACTGCACAATGTTGTTATCGGTGTTCATAACCGCCTTGAGGGCGTTCCATGTCTGGCGTGAGAAGCTGAAGGATGAAAGGATCAGCTGGATATGAGCAAAGAAGCCAATGATAGTGGATGAGAGTGCGAACACAATCAGGTTGTTGAGTGTGAAAAAGAGGTAGAATTTTGCAAGGGTTGAGCGGTCAATGCTTGACTTGGTGATGTTGCCCTGGAACCAGGCCATGTAAGTGATCAGCTTTCGGACAATCATGAAGAGGATGTCCATGAACAGCACTGGCAGAAGCGACTGGACCATTCCGGCGACAAACTTGTGGGTCTTGAAGTACTCCTCGGTGGAGGGAAAGAGTCCGATGATGCGATCCAGTTTTGCGAGAGTGCTCAAACTTCCCATGGGGATAAAGAAAAGCAACGAGCCGACAATAAAGAGAGTGTTGACAATGATCCTGCGCGTTTTGCGAAGCTGCTTTGGGTTGGACGCATTGAACCAGATAATATCCTTGGGTACGGGTGAAAGGAAAAGGTCTGGGGGATCGATCATCTTGGATTTTGTGCGGAATACAATCGGATTGGAGAGCTCCTTAGCGACGCGGTGAGCAGCTTGGATGGTTGCATACGAAACAAAACCGTAGTTGGTCGGCTGTGATTTGGAGAGGTCGGCCCTGGCTTGTTCAATCTGCCTGCTGAGCTCCTCAATCTCTCCAGAGTAGTAATCAATGGCATCGACCTTGCTGCCACAGATATGGCCCGTGCTGACGGTAGGTCTCTTCTTGGGCGGCTTGTTTGGGTCTAGCAAATAATGTTATATTTCGTTTAGTTCCAGATTTTGATCTTCGTCAAGACTGTAGATTCATCGCCGAAGAATGAACTCACCAGAATAATGTTTGGTAAGCACCTTCTCGAGCGCAGTGACCATTTTCTTGTGCTTTTCCATTAGCTCGGGTAACTTGTCAACCTTGCGTCCAACAACCGCTTGTACTGGCTTTTCCTTGACGTCCATGCCGGCCATGAATTTGGTTAGCTTATCATCGCTCTGCAATGAGGTGGGCAACCCCGCCAGCATCAAGGTCCGTGAAGCCATGTTCTCCTGGTATGCGGCGCTCTCAAAGTAGCGGATTCTGTATCGCAGGAAACTCCTGTAAGCGTGAAAGACAGCGAAGATCATGATTCCACTGAAAGTCCAGATGCCCGCGACATGAGCCCACAAAAACTTCAAATCTGTGATTTCCGCGATGGTGAGCATCGAGATCTTGTCTGTCGGCATCTTGCCGTCTGGCTGTGCTCGTATTGTGGTGACGACGTTGATAGGTATGAGAATGCAGCATCCAATTATGCCCATGAGGATGAATATTTGTCGACACTGACGGATAAAACGAATAAAGACGACGGCGTCCAGTCCTATCTTGTCGACCAATTCGTCATCTGGACACCTCCAGACTGGCTGCATCCATGAGAAATAGCCCTCAGCCAACTTGGGCGCTCGTTTACTAAAATGTTACAAACAGTGGTGATGAGGTGAGCCCACTTGGCATTCGAGAGGCTCACAACGACACGATGGTGGGTCGACCGCAGAGAGAAAAAAAAGAGAGAGAGCACTGTTTAACCACTTACTCTTGAGGCGAGACCTTGTATTTGCGTGCATAGATCACTATTGTTGTTTAAAGGATGTTGTTAAGAGGTCGTCAGTTATTGAGCGGCAAAGAAGAGGGAGTGATTATCCACCGACAGGAACTAGTGCATTCCGCGGAAGTGGATACGTTCGTAGAATGCTTCAGCAGAGGTAAGGCTAAAATGCCGAGGGCTCACTGGTGGTGGTGGTGGTAGGGTGTGTGGTAAGGTGGTGGTGGAGTCTATGTTCATCAAGGAAAAATGACTGTGAAGAGGGCGGTAAACCATCCTTCTTACCTCCGTTTTTGGGTCTGAGCCAGCAGAAAGCTCCTAGTGTGAGTAGCGACAGGCCAACGTTTGTGCCCAGGTTGATGGCTAGTGCTGATACCTGGAGCTCGTTGACCTGTGCAATTTTCTCCCACTGACTGACGCTAGTCATGATGGGAAGTGCTGCCTTTGACCTTTGGGTGAGGGGCGCGGGGCGAGTTAGCGGGTTCCTGAGTGGAAAAGCGGATTGGGGGAGGAGAGCGCAACGTGCTTCTAGGCTAATAAATCTGCGTCAAAATCTTTTTCGACTGGGATTCGATTTTCAGGAACGAGAGACCGAGTAGTTTGGAGAGCAAACTCTGTTCTTGAAGTGTGCTGCAGATGAAGAAAGAGATGGAGAGGCACACAGATGAGGGGATGAAGAGGAATGAAAGAAAAAAAGAGAGAGAAGGCAGAGTATGTGCTGAAAGAGAGACAAGAAGAACAGAACGACGGCAAAGAAGGAAAGAAAGATAGAAGTAGAGAAAGAAGAGAGAGAGAGAGAGAGAGAGTGCAGACAACGACCGAGACAAGAAGGAAGAAAGAACTGAGGAGCAAAGCGCGCGGCTGTTTCGGTTGAAAATGAGGGTTTCGAGGGCAGGGGGTGAAGTGCGTGTCAGACTGCTGCATCTTTAACCCTCGTTCCCAATAATGCAACTTAAGTTTGATTGCACTTTTGCACTGTGGAAACACAGGGCTGTGATGCAAACAAAGAGGCAACTATTGATCGGTGGGACAACAGGTGCATGTTTACTGTATGTACACTGCGCGAGCAGACAGGTCTCGCTCCCTATCTTGTCTATTTTTTGAACAAAGGTACAGAGCAGGGGGCGGCTTCATGACGCCAACGCAGTCGAGCGCTGCATGATGTGCATTCGGCCCAGGGCATTGCTACTTTCAGTTTTCGATGATCGGTGCCTGGCATGTTGGGCCACGATCCATAGAAGATGGATACATAGCGTTGGGCAAGTAATACGCACAGGCTGAAGAACATTTTCAAACACGGAGGGTATAGCACTCTAGTCTTTCAGTGTAAGCCAGCTTGGAATGCGCTAAAAAGTGATTTTGAGGTCATCCATCGACAAATTATGAACACCAGACGGTGTGAATGACCTCAAAAAGATAGTGTGCGCCTCTTCAGAATGGGAAGCAACGTCCCTCCGCCAGAATTAAGGAGATGTTGAAGTGTTACAAGCATCATCACGGACTGTCGAAGACTTGAATAATGCCCGGCAATTTCACCGAGTGTCAGCAATTAGATAACGTTCTGCCGGAGCAGCTAAAAACAGTGAGTACCACAACTCCACAAATAAAGACGTGTAAAGATTGACTGGCGCTGTTATTTTTGTATGAACGCACAGAGTAAAAGGTACAATTATGGTCGGTTGGGCGTGTGTTTGAGAGCTTTCACCTTAATGCATGCGCCTGATTGTTCATAGTCAAGGTTCGTACTGGGAATCTAAAGGGCGGAAAGGTAAGGCTCTCGACCCTGCTTGTCATTTGAAAAACCATCTGGAAGTCCAGCCGTTTCTTTGTTCCGTCTTGAGACTCAAAAATGGCCGAGTCCAGGGGCGGTGCGCGTTGAGGCCCCAA
>QZWS01000341.1:2375-12623 GCA_004114245.1 Zoopage sp. CT-All
CCAGGTCGTCGGTTCTCCTCTTGAGCGCAAGATTCTTTCGCTGCCGTCGCAGAAGACGGTGATGTTGGAGCGCCGTCAGTTCAGCTCAAGCCGTGGGCGCCAGGAAATGTACCGTCGCCCTTCCTATGGCTATGGGCGCCGTGAATCGTTCCGCCGTCCGTACTACGGCTCTCGTCACTACTATGGCAAGCGCAGGTTCTGAGTAGTTGAGCGTGAGTTTGCAAAATTGCATGATGAATGAAATTTCATTGACGTGTGCCCACGAGGTGTGATCCAACATGCAAATGGAGGTATACTATGATAAATTTGCATGCAGATATTGTAAAGTTTGATTTTGGCCAGGCCTTGTTGTGCATATACTGGTGTCAGTATTGGTTCCAAGCTCTGTGATTTGGAGGTGATTGTTGCCATGTCAGTGATAAATGGCGGAGTGCACTTGAAAGAGCCACCTTTCCTCACCGACAATCGCCTGCTGCCACAACGCACAGCAACACAATGCTCCTCTTCCAGTGCCTTGCGCTCTTTCCAATGTTCACGTTTACACTCACCTCAGCTCAACTCGTTGTGTCCAATGCTGACATCTCCTCCCATGGCGCTACTATCCAGGATGACGGCAATCTCTATGCAGCATTTTCTGGAGATCTGGACAGCCAGCGTGGGCTGGAGGGCAGCATGCTGCTGTATGACCGGGCTACTGGCGAATCAATTCCACTGATTTTTGCCGGGAGAGCCACATGATTGCAGGGCTTGGGAGTGATGTGCGCATGAAGCCTTAATGAACACGTTGCGCATCAACTGCGTGCTAGTACACGGATATGGTCTTGCATTTCTCAAGCTGATTGCCCCTCTGCGCTGTAAATGTGATTTGCCTGATGGCAAGCCTTGAAAGTTGGTAAGCGTGTAGTGACATGGCGACTCTGCCGTTCACAGCTGTTCAACAGATACTGATGCCGTCGCTGTTTATCACCGTTGGGTCCACCGCATTCCCGCAGCTCATTTCTCAATTGTCGTCGCCGCTGATAATACGAGCGCTGGCAAGGGGTGGATTCGAGAACGTGTTGGTGCAGTATGGCGGAAGTCAAGCTGAATTCGATCGTGCCATCGCCGTCGCGAGAGATTCACCGGATTCATGCGTCAAAATACGCGGATATTCGTATAAAGCATCTCTAAGGGATGACATGAGCGCCGCTGATCTTGTGCTCAGTCATGCAGGTACGGCACCCCGGCGGCGTCGATCCTCATTCGACCTGAGCCCATTTTAATCCAACTCCTATATGTACTAGGCTCCGGATGCATACTAGAGGCACTACGGCTCGAAAAGCAGCTTATTGTGGTCGTTAATGATGCGCTGCAGGACAATCACCAGGCCGAGCTTGCCGATCAGCTGCACTCAACGGGGTATTTGATTGCAACGACGTGCACGGACTTGTTGGCGACGTTGGAAGACTGGATCGAGTTTCGGCCGACATCCAAGCCATTTCCCAAACACGACTCTGCGCTGTTTGCGAGTGTTCTTCAAGAGCTTTTCCCAAGCGAGTAGATGCAACGTGCATGTACGCATATTGAACACATCCATGTTTCTGTCATCGCCATCACAGGCTCCACCGCTTACTATGGCCTTGGGGCTGGAGCCAACGACTGCCTGAATGCCCTGCCGCTCGCCAGCTTTCTCTCACCAGCCTCTCCAGCCGCAATGTCTTTCTTGGCCCGGTTCAGCACCTTTAAGAATCCAGCCACGCGACGCCGCATCCTCGTATGCATATACGCCTTGCAGCACTTGATGTGATAGTGGAGATAGTCTCGGAAGAGGGGGATTTGGGCGAGAACAGCGTCGCGCGGAGGCCCGGCGGCAAAGTGGCGCGGGAACAGCACAAATGTCACGTAATGCACATCCTTATCCGCCTCAACGTTTGCCAGTTCAGGAAGGTGGCGGATCTCCAGCGGTGGCTCCTTGCTGTGCAGCACCTGGGGCGCATTTTGCAGCGAAGTCTGGCGACGGGCATCTGCGAATTCCTGGAGAAAAACACGGCCAAGCACACGGTCCGTTTCCTCTGCGAACACCGTGGAGAACACCACTGTGACACGGTCCGGCTGCGCTCGCACCCAGAACGACTCGAGCGGCGGGCGGTAGTGCACGGCCATAAGATCAGACGGGAGACGCTGGCGCGACACGGAGTTGTCATGGAGCGAGAATGCGCGCAGTAGGGGCGCGGACATGGCCAGGCGTTTCATCTCGGATACTTTGCGAGCCAAATCCTCTGATACATCGGTTAGCTCTGCGGAGAGAAGGATAATCGCTACCTTTGGCCATCGGAAGCGCGGTGAGATCAATGACCAACGATACATTGTAGCCTTCCTCGGGCGCCGCTTGCATCATCGCACCGAACTCTGTTTTAAGAATTCCACCGGCGCCGTGCTCAGCCAATTCAGCGTAGCACTTGAGGCGCATCGAGACGTGGAGAGTGGTGGCGGTGGTTGGCGTATGGACATGGAATGCAGCGCCGTCAAAGTCGGCCAGAATGACGTCCACGGCCTCGCGTTTTTCTCTAAAACAGCAAGCATAAGGGATCAGATCGATTGGTAATTTGGCTACGATGAAAAACGGAGCAGAAGAGTGTCGTGTAGCGCGCGATTGTTGGGCTCCAGGAGAATCATTGCGAGCAGACCGTGAGATTTCCGAGGCAGCAGTCACAGGAATGTTGATCTTGGCAGAGGCGGTGGCGTGGTTAGATCGGAAACGAGTAAGTGTCCTACCACTGTTGCAGAGGAGAATAGCATTGTTGGCTACTAGAAATATTGGATTAGAACGTGTTGCAGGCAACAATGCTGAAATCGTATGTGGTATAAGTACTTGGTATTCTATATCTATTTGCTAGTTGTCCAACATAACTATCTAGACTACAGCTACCTAGTCATGTATAGTAGCCACTGCTACTACACTAGATATATTGCTGGATAGCTTGTTTAAGATATGCGAATGAAGTCAATTATATTGAATGATAAGAGCAGTGCCCAGGACCAATGGCTTAGAAGTGAGGAGCAAGGATGCCAAAGAGCATAGTCTACAAGCATCAAGATGTCATCCGATTAAAACAATTCATTTCACAGTGCCATTAAATATTGCAAGCTCTCATTTAGCAAGTGCAATAATGGCAGCATAAACCTATCAAACATTGTTCGACGAAACGAAAGCATGCATTGGCGAAGCAGCTATAGCCAAATCAGCTACCAACAACAGAGCAAAGGACGCCAAGAACGTGGCCTCTTAAAAGTTAGTAGCACAAAATCAATGCGAATGAGCGCAGAAATCGGATGGAACGCTAAATGATTTCCCGGTTTAGTACTCCTCGCCGCCTCGTCGATTCATGTAGCGCTACATCCCGCCACCGTAACCATAATTGTCACCGTCATTGACACCGTCGCCATACACGTCCGCATCGCTCGTGCGTCCATGCTCGGCGTCGAGGGAGTCCTCCATGGGATAGTCGGAGCCGCCGCCATTGAAACGGTCACTGCCGTGGTGGGGACGACCGCCACGGCGCGGCCTCCATCCCGAGTCGGACGGGTAGTCCATGCCGTCGTTCTCGCCGGCGCTGGGATAGTCGCTGCCACCGCGAGTCGGGTAGCCATCGGACCCACCGCAACGCGGCACATTCCGCGCAGGCCTGCCGTCGGACCCAAAGTCCTGCGTAAAGTACGGCGTGGAGCCGGCCGGCGCCCAGCCCGAGCCAAACATGGTGTAGCTCGGGCTCAGGATGTTGCGGCGATGCCCGGGCGACTCCATCCACTGCCGCATCACCTCGTCCATCGAGGAGTAGCCGTAGGCCACGTTTTCTGCGACGGAGCGCCACGGGAATCCGGCGCGGTCAATGCGCTTCGAGGGCGTCGAGCCGTCCGAGCCCTTGTGCGACATCCTGCGCAGACGGGCCTGGTCCCGCGAATGCGCATATGCAGCCGCAGACAGCCTTGGATCCAGGCCGAGCGGCTTCAGGCCGTGACGTGTGCGCTCCCTGTTGACGAGGCACAGCATCTGAACATCGTTGTACTTGATGGCGAGGACGGAGGAGGCGAGCGAGGCGAAGATGGCGAGGGCGAGGGCAAGGGCGGAGGTGGAGGCATGCATGGCGGTAGTATGGTGGGAGTGCTAGACGAAGGAGACGGTGTAGAAGAGGGAATGCTGGAAGGAAGGCGGTGGACAAGGCGTGGATGAAGAAGATGACAGGGCAGAACGGGCAGATGGCTAAGGTTGTGATTGCGGAATCCGATCCGCGATGGCCGAGGTGTGTTACCAGCAACGGAAACCTCTCCGCAGACGATCATCAGTTCTACTACATCTACAGGCAGTCAAGGAGAGCTAGGTGTAGACGTAGGAGGAAGCAGTAACACCACCTAGAGAGTATATATTGTAACTCATTGACAATTGCTAGCTTATTCATGAATATGTCTAAGAGCATAAGCTCTATTGTCAGCTTGTAATCAAGAATGCTGTGCCAAGACAAGTAAGATGGAACAGCTGAAAAGACATGCATAGAGGAAAGATTAGCTGTGTTATAAGTCTTAAGTGGGTAATAGATTCTTTGGCAATTTATTATATTTAGGCTCAAGCAGTAAATAGAAAGAAACTACTGCTATAACTCTCAAATTGACACATCTTAGCAACTGATTTATTAAAGACAGTGGTGACAAACACAAACTCCAAATGTGTAGGTAGCTCCCTTATGACAATTCATATACTTGGGGTAATAGTAATAGACATAATTTTTAGACACATAAATAAATCTCTATATTAATAATCCTAAAATAAAGGTTCTATATAGTAGCCATTATTCACAAGGAGAACACAAATAATACTGGTAGGTAATAATCTCCTAGGGTACAGGGTGCAAAATACAGTAACAATGGCAGTATATAGTGATGTAGGTATAGGTATAGACTTGGGCATGGGTGAATATAATAATGTTAATAAATAATGATAGTTAGGGGTATTTTTCTCTGTCATAGCAACTATAATAGAAGCAGATAGTGCACGTAGTAGCATCTCAATCTCTGAGATATAGGGCAGAGCAATATTGATAGCATGCATAGATATAAGTATAGACTTGTTGTGACAGTCTCTTTTCTTTCCTGTCGTGTCAACGCCAGTGTTGGCTAATGCACCTAATTGAACTACATTCCCTTATTACACTCTTCACCTACATCTATCTCCTCTACCGCCGAGTCAGTCATCACAGATTGACACGACCTTCTTCTCGATCCTCCCCCCTGTGCATGTCAGAGGATCGTTGCATCACAAGATCCACGTCATCCGAACCTACTCTCCCCCAGGTCCCTATGATGGACCTTCTACGCCTCATTGAAAGGATACAGACCACGCAATCCATCATCCTTGAGAAGATCCAAGGAACGCAAAACGGGAACGGCCGTCAAGCCGCCTCACTCCCCGAGCACTTCGACGGGACGCAATCGGCTCTCCCGGGCTTCCTCGCGCAAGCCAGAGACTTCTTCAAGCTCTCGCCGCACGAGTACTTGAGCGCGGATAAAGTCAGCATCCTCGGCTCACGTCTCTCGGGTACAGCGCTCGCATGGTACGCCTTGCTGGAGAAATCGAGTCCCGAGCTCCTCGCGGACCATGAGCACTTTATCAAGGAGCTGACTAGCCTCTTCGACGATCCTAATCGGTGCGAATGTGCTCGCCAAGAAATCAGCGGCATCCGCCAAGGCACGAAGACGCTGCCCGAGTACACCACCGAATTCCGTCGTCTCGCGCACGACGCCCAGTGGAGCGAAGAAACCCTGCAGGTGTTCTACGTCAAGGGCCTGTCAAACCAGGTCAAGGACATGATGGCACTCATGCCGAATAGGCCTAAATCACTCGCGGAGGCCATCGACTACGCAACCCAGTATTATCTATGCATTGCTGAACGCCGAGCTGAACAACTTTCCGCGCATAATTCCCCTAGCCCAGCAGTAAAGGTTACACTGTCTGGTTTACAATCAAATGCTTCTATTGCGTCGGACTCTTCTCCCAAGCTTATGATCTCCGTCCAGCTGCGAGGAATCGCCGGGCACATAGTAAACGCCCGCGCCCTTGTCGACTCCGGAGCACCCTATAGCCTCATTAATCCTTTTCTTGTTCACAAGCTAGCTGTACGGACGGAATTGTTACCATGGCCCATAGCCTTCGACGCCCTCGATGGTCAACCCCTTGCAACGCCTCCAGCAACAATTCACGTGTGGGACCTACAACTCGAAATCGATGGTACCGCCATGCCGACCAACTGCCTTGTTATGCCCACAGTGTACCAACTCGTCCTTGGTCTCCCCTGGCTTCAACAACATGAACCGGTCATCGATTGGTCCTCGCTCTTACTCAAACCACGATCATGTCCATCACCCCCCGAGACGGTCGCAGCAGAAAGCAAAAAGCGGACTAACCCACCAACCGACCACAAAGCGCTCTGCAAGGAGCTTCCAGCTAAGTATCACATCTACTCCCAGGCCTTCTCCCAAGATCGTGCGGGTCTCCTGCCCAAATCTGGCAAGTATGATTGTTGCATTGACCTTGTTCCGGACAAGCAGCCGCCTTGGGGACCGATCTATAATCTGTCACGCGATGAGGATAAGGAGCTGCAACTCTACCTCAAGGAGAACCTGGACCGCGGTTATATCCACCATTCCAAGTCGCCGGCCGCGTTGCCCCTGATGTTTGTGACCAAGAAGGATGGCAGTTTGAGACCGGTAGTAGACTACCGTGGCCTCAACGCGGTAACAATAAAGAACCATTACCCGCTCCTGCTCATTCCAGGACTCCTGGATCGACTGGCTTCCGCACGCGTTTTTACTAAAATTGACCTGCGCGATGCTTTAATCTAATCCGTATCCGGCCCGGCGATGAGTGGAAGACCGCATTTCGCACCCGGTACGGACTATTCGAGTATAACGTCATGCCGTTTGGACTCTGCAACGCACCCGCCGTGTTCCAACACATGATTCAGGGTGTGCTCCGCGACTATCTCGATGTCTTCTGCGTTGTCTACGTTGACGATATCCTCATCTTCTCGGATACTCAGGAAGAGCACGACCTGCATGTGAGTCAGATTCTCTAATGCCTCGTGGAACACCACCTTTTCGGCAAACTCAGCAAGTGCCAGTTCAACAGGGCAGTGGTCGATTTCCTCGGTTACTGCGTCTCCAGCGTGGGCGTGGATATGGACCCGGAAAAGACCCGTTCCATCCGCGACTGGCCAATACCTCGCAACGTCAAAGAGGTTCAGAGTTTCCTCGGGTTTGGGAATTTCTACCGTCGATTCATCCATGGCTATGCTCGTCTCGCGGCACTGCTGCACCGACTGACGACTAAGGACAGGCCGTTCGAGTGGACGAAGGACCAACAAATTGCCTTCGACCAACTCAAGAACGCTTTTGCCACGGCGCCCGTCCTCACGCATGCAGACCTCTCAAAGCAATTCACGGTCGAGATAGACGTATCGGACTACGCCATCGGTGGGGTGCTCTCTCAACCAGGAGACGACGGACTCCTCCATCCTATTGCTTTCTACTCCCGTCAGCTCGACAAGTCCGAGATCAACTACGACGTCTACAATAAGGAATTACTTGCAGTTATTGCGGCGTTTGAGCAATGGCGGCATTATCTTGTTGGTGCGCAGCATCAAGTGCAGGTCTTCACAGACCACAAGAATCTCCTATATTTTACAGAATCGCGCGTTCTCAACCGTCGCCAAGCCCGCTGGTCACTTTTTCTCACCGACTTCGACTACATGCTCCATCATCGAGCTGGCGACGCCAACGGCAAGGCCGATGCACTCTCCCGTCACGCAGACCACGCGCCAAGAGAAGGGGACAAACAATTGAGCGCGCAGCGCACCACGCTGCTGCCACCAGCGCGTGTGCAGCTAGCCGCAATCAATGTTTCCGTTTTGGCTCAAGCAGACGCAGTGTAACAGTCTCTTTTCTCCTTGTCTTGTCAACACCAGTGTTGACCCTAATACACCTAATTACCCCTGCACCTCCTCTCTGCCTCCTCTCCTCCCTACCTCTCCCTCCTGGTTATCCTCCCCGTCGAGCCGGTCATCACAGATTGACAAGACCCCTTTCTTCGATCCTCCCCCCAGTGCATGTCAGAGGATCGTCGCATCACAAGATCTATGTCGTCCGAATCTACTACCCCTCAGGTCCCCATCGTGGACCTCCTACGCCTCATTGAAAGGATGCAGAACACGCAATCCGTCATCCTCGAGAGGATTCAAGGAACGCAAAACGGGAACGGCCATAAGGGCGCCTCTCTCCCCGAGCGCTTCGACGGTACGCAATCGGCTCTCCCGGGCTTCCTCGCGCAAGCCAGAGACTTCTTCAAGCTGTCGCCGCACGAGTATTCGAGCGCGGAGAAGGTCAGCGTCCTCGGTTCACGCCTCTCGGGTACAGCGCTCGCATGGTACGCCTCGCTGGAGAAATCGAGCCCCGAGCTCCTCGCGGACCACGAGCACTTTATCAAGGAGCTGACTAGCCTCTTCGACGATCCTAACCGGTGCGAATGCACTCGCCAAGAAATCAGCGGCATCCGCCAAGGCACGAAGACGCTGCCCAAGTACACCACCGAATTCCGTCGTCTCGCGCACGACGCCCAGTGGAGCAAAGAAACCCTGCAGGTGTTCTACGTCAAGGGCCTGTCTAACCAGGTCAAGGACATGATGGCACTCATGCCAAATAGGCCTAAATCACTTGCGGAGGCCATCGACTACGCGACCCAGTGTTATCTACGCATCGCCAAACGCCGGGCCGAGCAAACTCCCATGTATAATAACTCTGTGCATAACTCCTTGAACCCTCGTCACTTCAAGACGCTGGAGCCAGCGGAAAAAGCTCGCCGTGCGCATGAGAACCTCTGCCTCTACTGCGCGGGCTCTGGTCACAGCACTGCCAACTGCCCAGTTGCGCCGCCTCCCAAGCCGTACAAGTCCAATACTGGCAAGGAGTCGGGAAAAGGGGCAGCCCAGCAGTAAAGGTCGTACTGTCTGGGTTAAAATCGAATGCTTCTATTGCTTCAGACCCCTCTCCTAAGCTTATGGTCTCCATCCAGTTGCGAGGAATCGCCGGGCACATAGTAAACGCCCGCGCCCTCGTCGACTCCGGAGCACCCTATAGCCTCATTAATCCTTCTCTTGTTCACAAGCTAGCAGTCCAGACGGAATTGTTATCACGGCCCATAGCCTTTGACGCCCTCGATGGTCAACCCCTTGCGACGCCGCCAGCTACAATTTGCGTGCGGGACCTACAACTCGAAATCAATGGTACTGCCATGCCGACGGACTGCCTTGTTTTGCCCACGGTGTACCAACTCGTTCTTGGTCTCCCCTGGCTTCAACAACATGAACCGGTCATCGATTGGCCCTCGCTCTCGCTCAAACCACAATCACGTCCATCACTCCCCGAGACGATCGTGGCAGAAAGCAACAAGACGGGAAATCGGCCTCCGGACCACGAAGAGCTCTGTAAACTGCTTCCGGCCAAATATCATGCCTATTCCCAGGCTTTTTCCCAGGACCGTGCGGGTTTCCTACCCAAATCCAGTAAGTATGATTGCTGCATTGATCTTGTCCCGGAGAAACAGCCACCCTGGGGACCAATCTATAATCTGTTGCGCGACGAGGATAAGGAGTTACAGCTCTACCTCAAGGAGAACCTGGACCGCAGTTATATTTGCCACTCTAAATCGCCAGCTGCGTCGCCCCTCATGTTTGTGACCAAGAAGGATGGCAGCCTGAGACCGGTGGTGGATTACCGGGGGCTCAACGCGGTAACTATAAAAAACCGCTACCCGCTCCCGCTCATTCCAGGACTCCTGGATCGACTGGCTTCCGCACGCGTCTTTACTAAAATTGACCTGCGCGACGCTTTTAATCTAATTCGTATCCGGGCCGGCGACGAGTGGAAGACCGCATTTCGCACCCGGTACGGACTATTCGAGTATAACGTCATGCCGTTTGGACTCTGCAACGCACCCGCCGTGTTCCAACACATGATTCAGGGCGTACTCCGTGACTATCTTGAGATTTTCTGCGTGGTCTACGTCGACGATATCCTTATCTTCTCGGACACACAAGAAGAGCACAATCGCCATGTAGCCCAAATCCTGCAACGGCTCATGGAGGAAGATCTCTTCGCCAAACTCAGCAAATGCCAATTTGATATGGCAATCGTGGACTTCCTTGGATACCGCATCTCCAGGGC
>QZWS01000342.1:0-12614 GCA_004114245.1 Zoopage sp. CT-All
ACCCTTGCCACTGCGCGATTGGCAACGCTATTGCCCGTACGGATGCTGCTGATTCCTGCCATCCATCTATTGATGTACGCGGTGCATCTGGCTACTTGTGAACGTGTGTGGAGTTGCTGTGATGTTTTCCCTTTCCAATATTTATGGTATGACTAATGAATGATGATTCATTGCAAAGTCTGCATTTTTGAGTTACTCAATACAAATACCTGCGCTGCACAAGAGTCCCATTGTGCTGATGACAATGTTGGGTGTTTACCTTGTTCATGGAAGGCTGCTGGGGTGCGATGCCTTGAGCTGACAGGGCTATTTCGCATACTCCCTTTTAAGTATCATCGCTTAGAAGACTCGCTCAAGATATCAATAATCATGTGGCACAGCTGGATTTCAATCTTGTCATTGAACGAACGAATGGATGCAGTTGAGGCTGTCACGAAATCGCCAATATATAGTACAACAGGAATGGATAGGCCAATTCACAGCTTTGCTGAACGAGTAATGTGTATTCCGTGTTTCATCCCATCGCCATGCCATAGAGGCCATCTTGCAGTGCAGCTCAGGTACTGGTCACCTTGTGCATGGCCTGGGCAAGATACTCAACATTGCCACTGGTCACTCCAGCCATGGAAATACGGCCGTCCTTGGTCAGATACACATGGTGTTCGGCCATCAACTTTTCCACCTGGTTGGGCTGCATGCCGGTGTAGCAAAACATTCCAATCTGATCGGTGATATGATTCCAGGGCAGCTTGGAGCGGCAGCCCTGCTCAAGATGGTTGCGCAACTGCGAGCGCATACCTTGGATGCGGTCAGCCATGCCCTTGACCTCGCCCAGCCACTGTGTGTTTAGCGCCGAGTCGCTGAGCACCTCGGCGGCGATCTGTGCACCGTGCATGGGCGGGTTGGAGTACATGGGGCGGACGAGGATCTTGACCTGGGAGTCGACGCGTGCGCGCTCGGCCGCATCGGCACAGACGAGCGAGAAGAGTCCGACGCGCTCGCCGTACAGGCCCATGTTCTTGGCAAACGATTGAGCGAGCGCAATCCGGTGGCCCTGCTCAACGAACAGCCGCAGGGCGTAGGCATCTCGCACAGTGTCGCCGCTGGCAAATCCCTGGTAGGCCATATCAAAGAAGGCAAAGTGGCCGGCCTCGCGCACTGCGGTCGAGATGAGCTCCCACTGCGCGGGGGTCGGATCCACCCCGGTTGGGTTGTGCGCGCACGCATGCAGCAGCACGATACTGCCCCTTGGCAAGGCGCGGATATCCTCCAGCATGCCAGAGATATCCAAGCCGTTGGTGGCTTTGTCAAAGTAGCGGTAGCCGCCGACCTCGAGCCCAGCGTCGCGGAATATGGGCGTGTGGTTGCCCCACGACGGCGTCGGCAGGTAAATCTTCTTGGGGCCAGCAGTGTACCACCGAGCAAGGAAAGCGCCGCCGATGCGCAGGGCGCCGGTGCCGGAGATGGACTGCGTGGTAGCCACGCACTTATCCTTGACCACGGCGGAATCCGCGCCGTACGCCAACTTTGCTGCGGTGTCCTGGAACGACCCAAGACCGGTGATGGGCAAATACTCCTTATCGAGCTTCTTCTCCAGCAGCCTCTTCTCGGCAGCACGCACACACGCGAGGACGTACGGCTTGCCAGCGTCATCACGATACGCGCCTACGCCGAGGTTGATCTTGCGCGGGTCCTCGTCGCGCTTAAAGGCCTCGGTAACGCCGAGGATGGCGTCTGGCGGACCCTGAGGAACGGCGGCCCAGGTTGACTGCGCGCGGAGGAGATGGCGTGCAGCGGTAGAAGCAGGCGCGAGGCGGGTGCTGGCGGTGCGGAACATGATCTTCGGCGAAGCAAACTGGAGTCCGCGTTTTTTCTTATGTGGACAGCGGCCATCGCACAACGATCGGAGTGTGGCCTAGAGCCGGGTAATTTGCCAGGGCCCCGCGTGGCGCTGCTCAAAGCTTCCGACATGCAGAATGCTTTGGGAGCTTGTAAAGGTACTTCGCTGCTCTTTAAATGCCGCTCTCTGCACTCGCGACCCAACACTGAACAGCTTGCACCCATCTCGCTTCACTCAACCCAGCATCACGCCATTCATCATGCAACTCCTCACGCTCCTCGTCCTCGCTGCCTGCGCGTCGTCCATGGATGCCTCGCGCTATGCCGACATCACCACGTCGGCGTCGGGCTCCCAGCAGAGGTTCTCCTCGCCCCACATGGCTCTCGGCATCACCAACACTCGCCAAGGCCTGGACATTCTTGGGGGTCGCATCGGGGAGTCGGCCGCGCATCTGTGCGCCACCCCCGAGGCGTCGCGGTTCCGGCTGGCCACGGCCGATGCCGCCTATGACGTGTCACGCGCCGGCACCGGCAAACTCAGCTCCTTCACCGGCGAGCGGGACCTGGCGCTGCGCGAGAAGGGCTCCAAGGTGGACGTCGAGGTGGCCCGCACCAGCTCCAAGCTGGCCATGGCGGCTGCCAAGGGCGGCGTCCTGTCCGCGGCCTCTGGCAAGATCAACACCTTTTCCGGCGAGCACAATCTCCGCGTCAAGCTCTCGGGCTCCGACGTGCGCGGCGAAGCATGCAACTCCGTGTTCGGCGCTGCTGGGCCGGCAATAATGGCCCATCCAACCCACGCTGCTCGCTTTAGCACCAAAAAGATCCACACGTTCACCGGCGACAAGGATATGACGCTCTCTGACAACGGAAGCCGCGTCTCGGCCGAGTTTAGCCGTCATCTTCTCGGAACCAGAAAATCAGCTATACATAAGCGAGTGGCGCCAGAGTGGAGTGTGTTTGAACCACGTCAACTCCCTCAGGAAGTTATCACTGCTGACCCGGCCCTGGGCACCCCCATGGGTAAATATGCCATCGACGAGAGCATGCTGACCAGGGCTCCACTTCTTGAGCACCGTCAATATGGCTCCCCAGGCTGGTTCCGTGGTCTTCCGGTTGAATAGGTGCTGTAGGATTCAAAAGGAATGAAAAATCGACTTGCTGATGACATGTTTGGCTTCGTTGTGTCCGCTCGTCGCGCAACGCAAAGACCGCCCCCACACGCTAATCACGCAGCTCTCCGCCAAAACGATATGGAAATGGTACACCACCCGGCCGCAATCTCTAAACGCCGGTCGCTGATACGGTAGTTGCAAATAGGGGCGTACTACGCTCTCACCACACCAATAAAAACTAGCTCCTCGGTCGACCCAGAGTGTATGCGTTGCAACGAGGACCTGGAGGATCGCAAGCACTATTTCTTCAACTGCACCTACGTCATTCTGGCATGGCGAGCCTTTGCGGGCGTCATCCTGGACAACAGACAAGTGCCGTCGATCGAAGACCTCTGGCTACCTCCCCCAGAATCTAACTACGCAGTGGTAGCAGCATTCGCTCTCCTCCTCTGGATCATCCACCGCAACCACATCGCCTGCATCTTCCGCCAAGTTCAGGTGCCGGCAGGCGAACAGGCAAATGTCTGGACACGGGAGCTCATCCAACTCGTCGGCACCAAACGCAGTGCCGGGGTTCGACGCGAAGTGGAGCAGCGTCGTAGCAAGGACGGGGGCGAGGGCGAGGCTGGATGGCGTGGGCTAAGCTCTCGATGTTTGTATAGCCGTTTATCTCGTTGTATCCGCTCAGCCCTGCCATGTTTCAGCGCGTTGTGCCGCTCCCCGGCGGCAAACTCATTTTGTTCGTCGGATCTGATGGCCTGAGCGTTTCGCGCATCCCCGAGCTTGTCGAGTCGGTAAAGGCGTCTGCGGAGGGCGGCGATCCGGTTGACGCGTCTCGATGGGTACTCTCTTCATCATCCCTGAATGAGCGTCATATGGATAGCAACTGGATACCCCCGGGATCCGATTTCCGGTCAGTCAAGTCTCGGTCAATCGCTCCGGGAAGATGCTGGCTGTGGCCTGGACAGGCGCCGCCACCGGAAAAGCGCATGTCTCGGTCGTCGCCTTGCCTCGATTCGACCTGGTCCTCAAAGCGAACCGCGTCAGCATTCCTTGCCGGTTTGACCATTCAGAATCAATCAATCATTGTTAACGGCGTTGCAGCATTTTCACCGTTGAATTGGCCGTGGATGCGGACTATGTGGTTCACAAGATGGCCTGGCATCCACTCAGCGCCGATGATTTGCACCTTGGTATCCTTCTCTCCGACGGCATTCTCCGGTACCCCATATCTCTATTTGAATTCTGCTCTATGTGTCTAGTCTATACGATCTCGCGCGGGATTTGACCAAGCCAGAACAATCCATTTCGCTGGTGTCATCACACATCACAAGCTCCTCTTCCGCGACATATACCGCAGATGATTCCGACTTTGTATCTTTCAGCTTTTCGATGCCTCCGGTCGCTGAAAATGCTCTTGTGGATGATTGGAGCCTTCTGGCCGTTTGGCTGCTGACGAATGATGGCGATATATACAGTGTCTGCCCGTTTCTCCCGCTCCGCGCTCGCCTTCCAAGCGATTTCCTAAAGACTCTGACTGAGCGTGTGGAACACTCGTGGCTGTGGTCTGGCTTTGATTCGTACAAGAGTGATTCTGAACGCCAACGAGAACGATCATGGATCCGAATGTTGCAAATGTCCGCAATGATCGATGCCGAGCATGAGTCAGGCAACTTTAAAGAACGTCGCACCATTGATTTGGAGATATCTGACAACGCGATCATTGGTTTCGGCGCTTTGGCACTCCAAGGCCCTTGGCTGATGAAGCCTCCACCACGCGAGCACGCCCATTTGGCCGTGGATTCTGTTGATGTTGCCCACGTCACGGTCTTTCCCTCCAGCGCTGGTGAAGCCGATGCACCCATTCAAATCCTGGTCGTTACGGACGAGATTGGCAAAGCGGATATTCACTTGGTCATAGACTCGATTGAAGCAGCATGGGGCACTTCGCCTGGATCAATGGTTCGCGGCAGCTACTTCCTCCAATTTCTTGCGACATTTTCTAGGACTTGTCAGCTATTGCTAGTGTATTCCCTGCTGCGAAATCCAGTCATGGCATTCGCGATGCGCGTACCCATGTTAGAAGCTCACAAGTGCGATCCGATATCATCTTTGGATGCGCCGGTGCACAGTCATTATACGTCTTTGGCAGCGCGGCAGCTTTTGTAATCCGCACCACTGAAATACTGAAGGAAATAGAGCGTCGCACTGCGTTAGGAGGCGATGAGCAGTCTATACCATCAGATGGCTCAATTATCTCCGCAGATAACTACAGCTCAGAAAGGTATTTGCAATCGCATTTACGCTGTCAATTTAATACTAATTGTAATTCAGGCTCGTCTGTGTCGGCCTTGCGCATGACGGGTCGAATGCTCGATCCGGATCGATACTGGCTTTTGACGCAGATGGATCTGTTCGACTATTCATGGACGAGGCGAATAATCTGCTGAATAAAAATACAATCGAACCCGGCAGCCGTCTGGTGATTGCAGATAGCAAGGCTGCTACTGGGGATGGGCTTCCAGACTTTATCAAATCTGCTGGGGCCTTGGTATTGTCCGAGAGTCATCCTATACCAGCGTCCAAGGATGAGTTCAACCCCTTGAAGAAACTTGGCCCCTTCTTGATTCCAAACGTCATCACCAGTTCTCCTAAACGAGGCAAGCCAGTGGGAGTCATGGAGGATGCCGAGAAGCGCCTAGCCTTGGCTGTTGAAAATCTCGACCTGCTCCGTGGGATGACGGACGAGATATCTGCGTTCGGCCAGTCCATGGTCAAACGGTTTAGAGCACGCATTAATGCTTGAATGTACTGAACAACTCTATAGGAGCGAGCTGCATGACGCTGAGGAGGGCCGACAAGCGCGGCGAGTTGGCCAGTTACAGCAGCTTGTTCAGCAGCAGTTGTCGTCGCGACAGAACAGGATTGAGAAGCTAGCACAGGAAGCGGATAACAGCTCAGCTACTCTCCGCGCACGAGCGAGCAAGACATCTCGTCGAATCAGTGAGCTCATTGGCACTGTGTCTGGCGACGGCCCGCTTTCTCAAGCCGAGATGGAGCACTCTAAAGCATTGGACGAAAAGCAAGCTGCCTGGGCTGATTTGACTTCTCGTTTGCATGCCCTCAAGGCATCCATTGCTCGGCACGAGGCGCGTAGTGTGGAGCAGTCCCACTGGTCGGCTGTAAGTCATACCAACGAGGAGACGGGTAGAATTCGCGATCTTAGACGATCACTGGTTCAAGAGTAAGTGCTCGTGGTGCATACGATCTCGACTGACATTTGGTGCTCAGCGTTGAATTGCTTGAGAGGCTGAAAGAGCAAGTTGTCAACATGCGGGTTGCATAGGAGGTGTCGTCGAAAGAATGTACTTCATGTCACGAGGGCGCCGTCGCACAATCTTGGCACTCCCAGACCAACACATTCGCCGCCATCCGCCATGTCACTGCCCATGCTTCTGCGCGTCGCCACGCTCTCCGCGGCGGGTCTTGTGGCCATTGGCGCCTTCATCGTTGTCGTGGGATTATACGAAGGGCTGACCGAGGCGCGGCAATCCAGTGCCAGGATCCATCACCGCAAGAAGGATGAGGACGAGGACGAGGGCTTCAAGGACATGGGAGACACTCGATCCCTGCACGAGTTTAAAAATATGCCGCGAGAGGCGACTGCCGAGGACTATGAGCTGCGACAGCGCCATAGGGTCGACTACAATCCCCCGGCCACAGCGCCTATACCTCCTGCCATGACGGCGCCGTCGGCCACCACGGATGACCACTCCGAGGCCGTGTCTCGCACGTCGGATGATGCAACGACTGATCTCGTCGATGCCGAATATGAAACGCTTCTGGTACGACAGCAACGCCTCGAGCAGATCCGGGCGTCGCTCAAGGCCCAAGAGGCAGAGATCGAGCAAGCCGAGCAAAACCTGCGGATCCGGAAATGGAATGTGGACTCTGCCATTGAGTCTATGAACAGTGCTATGCGTGAGAATGGGGCAAGTCTTGCCCAGGGTCCGATCGCCATGGTGAACGATGGGGAGGAGGATGCAATAGCGACGGACTCGAGCTCGACGCGATCCACCAGCAATATGTCGGATATAACGGATAACCTGATGATTATGGCCGCGGAGGAAATCACTGAAGCTGATGTGTCAGCCATCGACGAGGCGTTTGAGCGTGCCGTGGACGACTGGGCATCGGTCGGTCATATTGAAAATGAAGGCGATGGTGGAGGTGATGGTGGAGGTGATGGTGCTGATGCTGCTTTGTTAGGAGTGGCATCGATTGCAAGCGATCATACGGAAGAGGAAGGCTCGGTGGGCTTCTCAGATGACTGGTGCAAATCTGATTTCTAAAGTGTGCGTCGGTTGGCCTCATAGGCTCTGTGCAATAATAGCTGGTACTGATCAATCCTGTCACTTCTTTGCTTTTAAGTGTTTAATGCGCAAGCTTAAATTCAGTTTCAGTCACACGTCAATGCCCTTGTCACAACTAGTATATCAATTGCCATTTATTGCTCTTAGACCATGAAGCGTCTCTCTAGTCTTGGGTGCACTGATCAGGGTCTTCTTTTTCATTCGACCCTGATCATCATCCCAGCAACACTTTTGTCTGCACAAACATATGCATATGAGATATCCACTACAACACGCCACGCCACGTCCCATCATCACACCTTTCTACAATATTCACAAGATAGACTCTATGAGAGGTCAAATCCGGCTTCGGCATTAATTGCATAGAGCAATTTTCTAAGCATATCAGTCTGCAAGATAGCCAGACATATCGTTGGCATACTCTCGCATCACCTCGTCGGATGCATACCGGGGCAGTTTCAGCAAGTTTACACAAGTAGATGCAGTCGGAAGCCGGTCTTCCAAGCCGTCAGCGGTGAGTTGAATAGCGAATTTTGGTGTGAGTTGCGTGAATCCGAGCAAAGGAGCACGCGGACAGCTTGTTGCAAACTTGAGCAGCTTGCGTCGGTGCTCGTCATCAAAATTTGAAATAACCCGCCAGAATCGTTGGACAATTGGATCCTGAGCGTCCGACTCACTTTGATACTCAGTATTTCGTTGAAGATCGTCCAAATCTACGGGCTGTGAGGTACCGCTAATTAGCGCCTGGAGTTCATTCTGGGGCCAATGTAAGCATAGTAGGAACAAGACTAAAGTACCTGGTTGAAAAGCTGGAGCCATCTTGGATCGATAATGTCGGACAGGCCAGAAAGGAACGACCGGCATTGCTTCTGGATCTGAGAATTAAGCCGATAGTATGCAACCATGAATATATAGCGGATGCGGTTCTCCTTCGTCACATTGATGTTTGATCCGCCGGACACTAGTTCGGTTGTTCTCTGCACACCGAGCTCTATCCAACAGGGTTGGTCACAGTCCAAGCAGAGCAATGCCTACCATAGTCGTTCACGGTGAAGGTGAGCGCGAGATCCTCAACGTTGCCATTGTAATTTTTGAGAAATACCAGTCCGTTGTACAGTTCCTGGTCGCGCGAAGGCAAGTCGTCAAGGAAACTCGGCCTGCCCAGCCATTTGGCTAGGAAGAAGTGCGCGAAATGGACGTCAACCAGAATGCCGTCGTAAAGGGCTTTGCCGATGATGCGTCCGACAAATTCGTAGAATTGGAGCTGTGCCTTTCTTGTTGCGTCGCGATACGGGCTTGGATAAAGCATTTGCGAGGTATTTGATGCAAACAGTCCACGATTCGGATCAAAGGCTTCCAGAACCAGGCTGCAAATGTAAGGCTGCGAGTGCTAAAGGCTGCAGCTTACTCGTTGACGAATTCTTTGAATACGCCACCACCATCAATGCCGAGCTCAGGTAGACCAAATCTGTCGATGAACTCTATTTGGACGGCGTCCTTTAGATTGGCGCCTACAAACGTTGGCCGATGGAATGGAGCAGCCATTTTACCGTATGCATTAAGCTGAGAAAAGCCATCCTGAAACGCATGACCTCGACGAATACGTGCGCGCCGAGTTGAGAAACCATAAAACGAGCGATTACCAGACCTGAGAATATATATAAATGCAATCACCATGCCATATTTACATACTTTTCGCGATCATGGTGAACTAGTGCACGAAATAAACGCACTCGGCTTTCAAATGGCATGACGAACGGAATTTCACGCAAGATTGCAAGACGCGGAGCGATTCTCTTTCGATGCAGTCGCTGTGAGGTCATGAATAAACGATGTGGGGCCTGGTCTGCGGTAGCTTGCTGGTCGTCACCGTCTTCCTCCTCAAATTCGGCAATCACATCTGCAAATGTGTTTATCTCCAGCTCTGGTCGGTGTATGATCCAGTGATCGACACCGGCGTAGGGTCTTCTGGATCTATGCGACGTTAAATTGTTACTCGGCATAAAACGATAGCATACTCTCGCGCATGAAGATACTGGAAAAGCATCGTGAACGATAGCCGCATGTGCTCGAGCGTTCCTGGCCCAAATATACCGCCCTCACTGCCCGACGAATCTCCATTCCACTGCAGATTAAATACGACATCCTAGGGGGCGATGGTTGGGCCAATTGCATGCGAAACGTTTACCTTTAGAATATAGGAAAGTCTCTGGACTTGATTCAAATTCAATGGATTCTTGTCGGTATTATGAAACTCGTCATCCCCCATTGTTATGAGTATTCGTGCATAGATATCGGATAAGAGCAGAAAAGTGGCCCAGAAGCTGGCATAATTGCCATCTATACTTGCCGAGTTAAGACGATCGCTTGCTGGAAAATATACCTTCGAGGTAGGAAGAGCGAAAACCAGACGTGGACAATATCGTCCAGACACTCGACGCCTCCATCCGATTCCAAAGAAGCGGCACAAGTTGCTTGGAGACATGAACTGACAAGGCATTGAGAATGCCGTCCCGGTTCGATGCCCATTTTTGAATCGCGATCACGCACAGTAGTACAACCGCGTCAAAGTAGTTGCGTTCGTCGCCTGGTCGTGGCTCAGTGCGAATTCGCCCAAAGAGGCCCGTGATATGGACCGGGTCGAAGAAGAGGCGGAGAGACGCAGCTGTGTCCGGTTCTTCCCGCAATGCAAGTGGCGTTCGACTTTCGCTGCCATTCGCCTGCAGCGACTCCTCCTCAGCAGCCAAGTTTGATGCTGCAAACGCGGTGTCTAATTGCGTGACTCATGGCTGTACTTTGTGTGCTAGCGATGGCTTACCTGGGTCCAAATTTTCACGAAACGCGTCATCCGGCAACGCTTGAATTAGCACTCGTATGACATTGCAATAAACCAGCTATGTCGGGTGAGATAATAAAATTGAATCATGGTCCGTACGGCTGCATTATGCGAGAAACCGGCAAGCTGCAGACGCATGACTCGAATGATATTGGCCAACAATCGGAGTTGCTCAATGTTTAGCAGTTCATGAACCCATCTTGCGACTCCAGGCAACAATGGCGGAGCCACCGTAGCATCATCTATCGGCGGTGCCAAAGACTTGATCATGTCCTGCAGTGGCCATTCTGCAGAGTCGCGAAACACCCCAGCACGCTTCAGCATATTTGGCTGCAATGTAAATATTGATTGCAGCAACGAAATGACGGCCGTTGGCGATGCTTTCACCGCTGCAAGGACGCGTTTTAAAACCCCGCGCATTGGCAACGAAAAGCCGAGGTCAGATTGAAACAATGCGGCAACATGGCGATAGAAACCGCTTGCTATAAGAGAATGGTATAGAGTTGCTTGGCTGGGGATCGCCAAGGCAGGATCCGTCCAGGAAAGTAGCAACGGCACCAACAAGCCATCTGAATCAGGACTATCAAATGCTCGGAAGGCTCTTGGCGATATAAAGAACTCACATTGTGCAAGATGCTTGCGTGCATAGGGCAAGGAACCGACCGCCCATCCAACTCCATTGCTGCGTATCATCGCAATAGCCATCTAGGAATGCTGGAGACCCTAGAAATGGTGAGTAAGCAATCGACAGCACCAAGCTGCAGTACCGTTGCGAAAGACTGAGGGAGCTAGGAGCGCCTGTGCTACGTGGGGGATCATGCCCGCGAGCGACGCATCCATCTGACAATTCTGCATGTGGTAGATCCGCAGCACAATCATCATCCTTCTTGCCACACCACCCTCGGTTCCAAAAACTGCTTCTAATTCAGCACGCAATCTACGTCTCGCGACGATGCCGCGGCGCCATGCTTGAATCCGAATCGCGGATGCATCGTGACGTCGCAGCTCTTCACGCATCCTTCGATCTTCCTGTGCGCGTCGCAGCACCGCAGCACGATCGTTTGCAAATGCGCGAGGCCCTCCGAGGCTGACTCTGGGGCGCGGAGATGCGCCAGGAATAAAGTCGCGGCCAAGCATGAGGATGCCGAGTTGAAGGGAATCGCGATCGGGAAACGGCCCAAGCCCGCACCTTTGTCACACTCTTGAAACCCCAACAGCAGGTTGCATGAAGAATATGGCTTAATCAGGGCTGCTTAAAATAGGCGCTTGGCTGTTTTAAATAATTAAGGCAGGCGCCTAAAATAAACAGCCCTGGGCATATTGCACACACTTCTCGTCTTCAAAGTCTCCATTCACAGCGCATCAATACTAGGCATTTCCAATCTCTGCTACATCTGGGCATATTCTGCGTCATTTGCTCATTTGCTCATTGCTCGCAGTCAATACAGCCACCTTCTTGTGCACCGCAAGTGCAGTCCTTTCCAACGGTTCCTGCATCGTCGACTTGTCCTTACATACTCGTCGCAACAGGGCATCCCGCACATGGTATTCTGCCAACGGCGCATCCAAATACTGATTCACCCCGTGACTATCTCGACGGATATCAAAATCCAGCCTAGCACCGGTCTGCAGCAGGTATTGGGCGTCCTGGGGATGGAATCGCACATAGCGAAGGATCCATGGGTCCTCCAGAAGGCGGAGCCACAGACCGCGGTTGGGTCTCCTTGCGGCAGAGTTGGAGTGGGTTGAGACCCTGGCCCAGGGAATGGATCTCGAGACATTGGTTATTGGGGCTGCACATTCTGCCTGCGTGATCTGCGGGACGCTGTCTGGGCCAAGAGATTTAATATCACTACTGAGCCAATCCTGTACTACATCTCGCATAGGGTTGGGATGCTCACCAGTCGGTGTGAGACTGAAATGCGAACGACGCCAGAGTGGCCAAATAAGACTCAGGGGTATACTGAACCGGGTAAAGCTGGTATCTCCAAGGCGAATCTGCTCTAGCACGCTATCGATGAGCTGTGTCACATGCTCCCCTTGAAAATTGGCGATGAGTGATGGCCTAAGCGGGAAGTGGCGCTGTGGAGATGCACGTTTTGCAGACCCGTATACCAGCGATGCAGCCGTGAAGAAAGATAGCAGCACAATACCGGCCGTTCTATAAACAGTCATAATGTGATTTGGCGTTTGGTGTCTTTGGCGGTTGGGCGGGACAGCGAGAGCGAACACGCTGGATTGGTTCGGGTGATAATAAGAAAACGTTTTTTTGTTACAAATGATCTGAGCATGGCGCAATTTATCAATTCTATCATACATTCGGCAATCCTGCAAAGGCGGTCATTGCATGGTGGCAAGCTCGGCCAGTGCCACGGCTGCCAGTTGATCCAAAGAAATCCCTCTTGAGCCGGGCATTGCGCTGGGGAGGTCGGCCACAGCGGAGCGGAGCGGCTG
>QZWS01000343.1:0-12608 GCA_004114245.1 Zoopage sp. CT-All
CACATGGACCAGTCATCGCCGGAGCGCGCACACGGCATCTGGACGAACCGCGCGCTACTGCGTATGCTGCCCTGCGATGCATTTGAGGCACGATGGTGGATATGAACGCTGGGAGTGCGACGAATGGGAGGGTGTGATTGGTAGTGAGCCAAATCGGAAAAATACAGGAGCTTGCTGACGTGGCATAGCAAGCACAGCATGAGGCAAACATGGCATTGAAAGACATACATAGGAACTGAAAACTGATATCTACACTGATCATAAACCCTCCGCGCCCGCACCGAGTTCAGCGCTTCGTAAGGTGAAGCAGCACAACAAGGCGGCGTCCCACACATCGTTCAATCCGAAATAAAGAATCCCGTCGCCCCATCTGCTGTCCGAGTCCCGTCGCACCTTGAGGCTCAAGAGCCGGCGGTCAGCCCAGTCGGGCGCATCCTGCGGTCCGCCTCACACTCCTTCAATGTCTCCAGCTGATGCAGCCATGCCTCGATCTCATCCAGGCTATCACGGTACCCGCCCATGGCCCGCGTCATCTCCACCAGCACGCCGGTGAGCCCGGCCAGCCGCAGATCCGTCTCGCGCAGCACCTCGATTGCCACGTCCACGAGCGCGTGGGACGAAAGCAGCGTTTTGGTATCCGCAAACGGGTCCAGTGGGACCAGCAGCGGGAGAAGAATGTGCGATTTTTCACTGTTGGATTGGGTGGTTGGTGGACTGTGGCGGGCGGCCGCGGTGGCATTGGCATTGGCGGCCGCGATCGGGGACAGATCGTTGCGCGCTAGGGCGGTAGCATTGGGCTGACCGTAGTGCTCCTGCCAGCGGGTCACCAGTACCAGGGTCGCATCCGGAAGGCGTTGAGCTGCCGCCGTCAACGAGGATGCGGCGTCGGCGACGCTGATGAGCACGGAGGACGCAGCAAGGAGGCGCGCCGCGATGACGAGGCCGGAGATGTTCATGATGCCGGTTCGCAGAGTAGATTGCTGGTGCCCGTGTGCGGAGCGTTGGCTGTGGCGCTCGATCGGGCAAGTGCAACGGCGACGGCTGCGGGCTGGGACGGATGTCGGCGGAGGAGGATGGCAGGTGGGAGCCGGGTTTTAGTCGATGATGACAAGAATCGTCCGATTCCGGGCACTGCAAGATTGCGGCAATTAAAGTTGTGAATCCCCAGGGCATCATACAATGGACGCGCCAGTCTGTGCTGCCAGTCTGTGCTGCCACGCGTCTGCTACTCAATGGCCAGGCGCAGGCAGCGAGCGCCAATCCATGCCAGCGCAGCAATCTTGGTCATCTCCAGCGTCGCGTACGCCGCATGATGCCACCTGGCGTCCTTCTTCAGCGCAACCGCCGCCCCCGTCTCTCCAGACACTTGGACGAGCACATTGGCGCGGCGCATGAGACCCGGCAGCACCGCCAACGACTGCACCCCCACCGCCGCAGACGGAATCCACCGCGCCAGGCCTCCCCACACCTCCACATCACGCAGCATCATTGCCGCCGACATGCACGCGAGAACAACCTCGGCCTTGTTCAGCGCCGAGAACACATGCCGGCCAATGTCCAGCGCCTGGACCCGCGAGACGGTCGGGGCGTGGAATTTCACCGGCGCCTCGATGAACGCTATTGCCGAGATCAAGCCAAGCCATGTTAGGTGCAGGCCCCCCGTCATCTGCAGCAGAGCTCGGGGCGAGAGGGCTGCGGAGAGGGGGTAGGTGAGCGCGGCTGCGGGAAGGCCAACGGCGAGCAGCACCGAGGCTGTGGCGCGGGGGTGAAGGAGGAATTTCGACACCCGCGACGCCGAACGCGCCGGAGTATGCGGCGGTGCTGGCGATACCTCGCTGACAAACGGAACGAACGACGCGGTGGCGTTGGCTGGCGAGGATGCTGTGGCCATGTGCAGTCTGGTCTGGGAATTTGCAGAGTCATATGACGGCATGCTAACCTCGCCGCCCATGACCATAAATCTTGCGCATTATTCGCGCGTTGCATCCATCCGTCGCACGTCTACGACAGGGTCGTAGAGCCGGGGCGCTCGAGGATGCGGCGTTCGTTTTTTCGCGGATGGCATGGATGAGGCGCATGCCGTTCAATGGCTCCGGTTGCGCGGAGGGCTGCGGTCCGCACCGCTGCCGTCGCCGAGCCCCAAAAGGATGGGAGTGTCCTGCTCGGTACAGCAAGTGGTGGACATGGCGGCTGCTCGGTGGCAGCAAGTCGCCCACCCACTCCACCATTACCTCCGATTCCCGATAGACCTTTGGCGTCCCATTGGATTACTTTTGCAGTGCGCGGACGATGCAGACAAACTCGGTGCGCAGCAGCGAGAACCTCGACTGAGCAAACCGTAACCGTTATATGTATCGAAAGGCATAATTCCAGCACAGCGACCCGCTGTGCTTCCACTTTTCTCGTCCTTCTTCCGACTCCCAAGACGGCTCGTGGACCGACATGCCGCGTTTGTGTTGTTGAGTGCTGGGTGGTACGGTTCACCTCCTACGGACGATGGCGAGGAGGTGTTTCAGCCGACTGACGGCAAGGTGGCAGTGATATCGGCAGAGACCCTCACAGGTTTGTGCAAGCGAGGCAACAAAGTTGTCGGTGCGTGATATCTGCAATACATCTATTGTTGTTGTTGTTGTTGCAGAGTCATATACCTTGACCTGATTGCAAAGGACCAATGTGCATGTTGTCACAGATAAGTGATATGTTTTAATGACAACATCAGGGCAAATATATGTTCATGAAGTATCCTAGGACAAACCCAGCTTGGTCAGGATGTATGAATGTTGGCAGAATACTAGATAGACGGCAGTTCATTGCGGCACTGAGTGACCTGGCATCCACATTGAGGAGCGAGCTGGGTGACTGTGAGGAGCGAACTGGGTGACAGGGTGAGCTGCCGGTTCTGTGTGTCCCGGGCCAGTTTTTTCCTCCCCCATTCCCCCACTCGCTCACACAGCCTCCAACGCATCACATCCCCACAGCACTAAATCGCAAGAAACAATGCTCTTCCGCTGCTCATCCATCGTACTCGTTGTGTTTGCTGTCGCCTGTATTGCTGCCACGGCCAATGCCAGCACACATGTCGACACACATGTCGACACACATGTCGCACTTGCAAAAACACCGGCTGTAAAGGAAGAAGACCACGAGAACGCCGCAAGACAATTTCTAAGGTACAGGCGCGAAAGAGAGTTGCTCCATAAAAGAGGTGTAAGCGAAAAGAAAGATCTTAAAGAAGTCGAAAGGAATAAGCTAGAACGAGAGGCAGTTCACTACGCCGTGAGCCAGCCCCTCCCTTCGCTGGAAGAATTCAAAGACATGAAAAGTGCTTACGGTGAAGCCAGACGCGCCGAGTTTTTAAAGTCGATGAAGCAAAATCACCTTGATCGGGAAATATGGCGCGATGAAGAGCCGCAAGAACAAGCAGCCAACTCTCGCGCTGCCGATCAGCCCATGGGACCGCCGGCAGCTGCCGTCCAAAAGGACAGCGCAGATATGGTGAAAAGCATACACAAAAGAAGACGGGGAGCACAAAGACGCAACACCCTAGGATAGGAAGCGCAAGCAGAATAGTGTTTAGCAGGACGCTTGCCATGACCCCATTGTTTTGACAGTATGCACAATGTCATTCTACCACCCACCAATGCATCTTATGTACAGAGAGGGGACAAAGACAGCGCATTGGCTACAGCAGGCGGCTTGGGCAGAAGGAAGGCGTTGTTGGTAGCCAGTGCGATAGACATAAGCGAGTTCAGCAGGGATGCCGCAGAGTAGGATTGCTGCCTTGTCCTGCCACCCTGCCAACAGAGGTTTTTTTGACAGGAAAGGCTACCTGTATTGCTGAGTGGGTGCCGATGAAGTGGCAGTTGACAAAGATACACAATGCATAGCCATGCCCCACAAACCCAAATCCGAGTCCTTCTGTATGCACCATAGTGCACCAGAACCACCACTATAGTAACAATTAAGGTCCCTAAGCAACCTCACACAGCAACTGGAGCAGTCATCCCTGCCTCACTTGGCTGCACTAGCCTCCAACTACCAAAAGAATTTGTTAGTCAACTGCAGACTGATGTATCATGCAGCTCAAGGCATGTGGCTACAGACAAATGTGACACAATATCAGGCAGTTTACCCACTTGGTAGAATGGGCTATCACTTTATTGCTCCTGTTTCTCCCTTTTTTGCATCACTGTTATTTTGTTTTCCTTCTCCTACTCAACTGTCTTGCCACATTGCAGTATTCCTGTGGTGAGGTGGGGGTGGTGTGTGGGCAATGCACCTGCAGTGTACTGTGTGTCACAATTGGACCCCTGGTAGAGCAGTCTTGTCCAAGCTGTGGTGCAGCAGTAGAAAGTAGCAGTCACTTTTTTATTGCATTGTATTCAACAAAACCTCACTGCCACCCACACCACACAAGCAACACAAGTTATACCCACCTCTACGCCTCCTTTTTGTTCCCACAAGCCCCTAGGCCCCCAGACCCAGGCAGCTGTAACAAGGAGCCACCAAGTTAGACAAGAGAATTGCTAGCTTGCAGGCTATAGTCGACATTCTAGGGACTTTGCTACCAAATTTGATAGCTGAAAAGAAGCAGAAGCTTAAAGATCTGCAGAAGCAGCATGAAACTGAGTTGGCTGCAAAACACCAGGGTGCAAAGCGTTAAGGTAGAAATCACAAAGACTGAAGCCTGAGATGTGAAATGCAAGTGGAATACACAATGAAGATACTGCCATTCAGCCCAACTTGGTCAATTTGATGGGCGCATATGATTGTGCACACCTTGGCCAGAGGGCCACCATGCTCCACTCCGTTGATGTATGGCTATTGCATGCACTGCCGAGACTGGCAGATATACAGAGTGTATATCAGAGGACGTACACTGTTGGGCATTGGCACAATGGGAAGCGCCTTGGGCAGGAACGAGGATGTAGCATTGCATTTGCATTACAGCACTCAGCATCCTAGAGACAACGGCACCATTTGCTGCATTGCTCCCTAGTAGACAAGCCGCTCAGTATCGGCACATCATAGCATATTCGGACGCGACAAAAATGTCTCAAATGACATACGCCCAATGCATGACACAACACATGGCCCCAAATAGTAAGCGGATATTTTGATGTCAGATCGGCAGGAATCCATGCAGCACCTGCGTTGGGCTTGGCTCAGCTTCAACGGGGACTTTTTAGCATTGACCTCCTCGGCACACGTCCTGATATAATTCAAGCCTATCAAAAATGAATTCAGCCTCTCTACCTTTTTCTTCTGTACTCTTAATTCCTCCAATATCTGTGCCTTATTGCGACTCGTAGTGCTGGCATTGTCAGGAACAGACAAGGATTCGTGCGAGGCAAGGGTGAGGACAGCTGCTGCAGTGCAAACAACAAGGGTATAGAAAAGGCGATGGCTGAACATGCGCATTTTTATTGCAGTGCGTTGGTGCTGGTGTTGGTATGCTTGGTGTTTGATAATGCAGGAATGCTGGAATGGGGTGCAGAGAGCAAAAGGAGAGGCCATGCGTTCCATATCAAATTTGCTGTTGTTGGAATGGCCAAGCTGTTAATTTCCTCTTGGAACCAGAGACATAAATACTGTTATTATTTAGGAGTATTCAGTAGTGCATGCTTCATATTTTACACAGGCAGTAGTTTATAGGTTGTCACCAGGTACTCAAGTTCACACAATTGGTTTCCAGCCATCTGAAGCTTATAAAGGAAGCAGTTATTTTGAGGCAACAACTGCATTTACTGCATTGATCCAGTGGCAGACATGTCACATAATATTAGCACATCACGTCATGTTATATTGGGATTTATGGCAGCACCGTTTCAATGTGCTGGTACATTATCCTAATACGCTATTGGAAAATTCAAGGTCAATGGCAGAGCGTCGGCCATGTGGGGACTTCCAATATAGCACTTTCTTCTGCAAATTCCACTGCCTTCTATCTACGCCCTGACGTCTTTTGTCACGACCATGCTATATTCCGGCACGTTACCAGCGCCATTAGCTTTGCTGACACCAGATTTCAACATGTTATGCCGCGACTGAAATGTCTCAAGTGACGTACGCCCCATGCACCCTACAATACATGTACCTATATAGCTTGGGAGTTCTACGTCACGTCGGCATAATCTAAGGCAGCAATTGCGTTGGGCTTGGCCCGGGAGTATGGCAGAAGCGGAATCGCCGGCACAATATTCGGTATACTCCTGGCCTTTCTTAAATGCGACCAGCTCACCATTTTTGTTCGGCAACTTTCTTGATTTCTCTGCTAAGAGTTCTTTGCTGAGACTGGCGGTGCTGACATTGTCATTGTCAGGAACAGGGGGGGATTCGTGCGAGGATTCGTGCGAGGATGCCAGGGTGAGAACGGCAGCAGCAGCAGCGCAGACGATGAGGGCATAAGGGAGGCGATGGTTGAAGAGCATTCCTATTTCAGTGGGCTGGTGTTGGTGTGCGTGGTGTTTGGGGATGTTAGAGCAGGGAGAGTGTGCGATGTGCTGGTTGTTGGAGCAGCAGTGTGGACGGGCCCGAACTTCGAAGTGAATCGTGAGCCAAATCGGGACGGGTGTAGTGACCAGGGATATGGTGTGTAGACGGTCTTCACTTCTCTCGGATATTTATGTCCGAGCTGCCCACCATTGTGGAAGAACCTATAGTGAAACAATGGTTGCCAAGTTGCAGAAGATGACCAGTTTTCCAATGTCATCTGGCTGCTTTTCCACTCTCTCTGCGTATTGTGCAGGCGGTGGAGATGACAGCATATTGGAGCATTGAGATCCTTCAATTCTTCGAAAATACATCCTGCAGGACCACGCTAAAGACCGCCATCGCGCTCCTTAGTCACCCTGCTTGATGTTGATCCCGGACAGCTCCTCGTTGACATAGTCCCCACACACCTTTGGCGGATACTTTCCATCAGCCGTACCGTCAGAAAATACCGGCTTGATTGGTTGCAACACCGCATCCGACGCGACGTGCAAAAACATGGTCGAACTGACGCGCCATAGCGGCCGGCGCTGGCTCTCGGCCCTGGCCATATTCCTCTCTATTGCTGCACGCGTCGCTTCTGTCACCACAACCTCGTGGTACCCAGCCAGGACATGCCCACCAGTGAGCCATTCCAGCTGTTTTCCCGCTTGGACCAGCAATGCGCCATCTGGGATCTTGACGGGGCATTTGACGCCGACGTTGCGTGGCCAAATGGACAATCCGGGATAGCGGGATCTCCCGTGAACAGTAAGCAGGTTCAAATCGTAGTGAAACCCAGCCAGCACAGTGCCCACGCGGCCGTATTTTACGAGATCGGTGGCGGTGGGCGCGAGTAGATGCCGTCCGCTGCGCATCTGCGATGTGAAGGCATCGCGCGGCAGCCCAAACCCTAGTGCGGCCATTTCCATGCACACCGATCCAGCCGCATACAGCTGCGCTGCCCAGGAATCCATTGTCTCTACCCAGCAGTGCTCAAACCCTACGGGGATGACGGGCGAAGCATTGAGCAGTGGGAACTTGGTATCTGTCGGTGCCGGCGTACCATCATTATATGGATGGAAGAACCGCCACTTGGGATCTGGCCCGTGCACCTCTAGCGGCCGCGAGTCGGCAGGCAGGTTCTGGATCACGGCCTGACATACGGGATCGCGCGGGCATCGTGGGTCCTCAACCAACTCGGGCGTGATGCCGACCTGGAAGTGGAGATCCTTGCGCACATCGAGCATCTTTGTGTCAGTGGGCTGCTGGAAATAGTCCTCGATTAAGTTGATAAATGTTGCGTTATCGGCAGCGGTGGTGCGCGGGTCGAGGAGAGAGAGGGCACCGAAGCGGTGCAGGGAGTCGGCGACAGCGCGGCACGAAGCGATCGCAGCCGGGGACGCTGGGTCCGTAAGGAATGCGGCGAGATCGATTACGGGGAGCGTGAATGCATCGGGACTGGGGTTGGGGCTGAGGCTGGGAACGGGGGCAGGGACGGGCGCAGACATGATGAGCTGTGAGCGGACCGATATTCGACGTGAACTGCTCCTTAGGTTTGCGCTAGTACTCCCGCAAAAAGTGTGGACCACCATCAGAGACTGTGCCGCCATTAGCACCCAAGGCTGAGTCTGCTCCTTGATGGTGACCAACGCAGTCATAAATATCAGAGTGAAACAGGTCTATGCCACACGTTTCCGGCTTTTGCGTCTTACCTCCAGTGTATCAGTCTTGAACGTAGATTGCTCATATTGCTCGCCCTGCACCACCGTCTCATGCACCGCAGCCTCCATCTCCTCGTCCTTCTCTCCGTGTGCTTTCAAGGCTGCCTTGGGCCTGCGCTTGATATCGTTCCATTTCTGGGCACACTGCCGGCGATTGCGCGTGCGCATCCGCCGTGCCACCTGGAGCCATACGTTGCGGTGCTCCAGGGCCAGTTGCATGAGCAGCTTCACTTCTTCCGGCGTCCAGGGCAATGTGTTGATGTCCGGGGCAAGGCGGAGCTGGTAGCGCTGGCGGCACGCCTCGTAGGTGCGGCCGTTTCCGAGGCGCTCGGCAACGCACAGCCAGTTGCGCGCACTCGAATCTTGCACCTTGTTAGTCGATGCACCAGCATCGCTTGGGTTTGCCTTGTCGTCACGGCGAGTCGATTCCTCCGCCTCCAATTCGGTAATCACCGCCAACAGCTGCTTGTCTTCCTCGGACAGCCATTCGCGAGTGCAGAACGCCGAGTTGAGGCCCCATCGCTTCACGCCCTCGCGCCTATGCCGCTCGGTGTGGATCTCTCGCCAGCGAAGGTAGATTTCTTGGCGGGAACGCTGCGGGAACTGTGGAACGAGCATGTACCATGCGTTGGGCGACTTGGGCCGCACATCGAGTAACAGGAGCTCCTCGTCGGGCAACCACGGCGTCGAGCGCAGCTTCTTGATATCCAATGCGGACAGACGCTTGCCCAGCTTGTACTGCGCGTGGTAGTTGCACGCCATCGGCGTCCTTCCCGTGCCCAGCTCCTCCGCAATCCTCTTCCAGGGCGCACCTTCACTGACCGTATTCATATGCGGCTTCCCTCGCCGCGCACGCTTGTTTACCGCCTCCAACCCGCCCATCCCCGCGATAATTTCCTGCAGTCGCTGTGACTCCTCCTCCGGCCACGCACCCCGGCGAATATTTGCCAGGGAGAGATTCCAGCGGTACACGCACGAGGCGTAGCTGGCATTGGGGTGGGTGCGCTGCAGGACCGGCAGCAGCAGGGAGAAGTTGCGGGCGCCGTGAACGGCGACATGCTGCTGGAGGAGGGCGTCCTCGCCATCAGTCCATTTGTGCCGCAACGAGGGAGGGTTTTTCAAATCCTTGGGTGAAAAGGCGGGCTCGGAAGGCGGCGGGCAACGGGGGGGCTGGTGGCCGGTGACCGGAGATGGCGCGGCCGAGGTGATATCGCGGTGCTGGCGCCCCGTCGTCGCCCATGGAGCGATATGCAGAGCGTTTCGCGGAACAAGCAGCGCCAGGAGAGAGCGCCGCGCAGCTAACGGCGCCGGCATTCGTGGAATTGATGAGGTGCAACTGGGTGGCGAAGGTCAGACTTGCTTCTGTTGACGGTGTCGGATGACTGGCTTTCTAAATTGGTCACAACAAGGATGTCGCCAGAAGGGTTTGTGTACTGCGCGTTTTGCGGACAAGACGCTGGCGTCAAAATAGCATGCCTCCGCGCGGCCCGCTGATCATTTAGCTCCCTCAAACATCTCGTTCTGCTTCCGGACGAACAGGGAGTCATGTCCAAGCACCGCCGATATCATTTTCGAACTCGTCTACTTCTATTATCCTGATTGGCTATGTTTGTGCACTGAAATAATATCGCTCTGAACCTGCATTTCTGCTGACTACGTTACAACCGGTAACGCAGGGTCGTTAAATTGACTGCTCCGTAAATTTTGTTTTGTCCCTTTGCAGCTTCACATATAGACCTCACAACTTTCACACGACAAGCACAAATAGAATAGATGCATCCTCTCTCACTCGGCACATCCGCTGCTCTAGCATTCGCGAGTTTTGTCGCGGCGTCCGTCACCACGGTCCCTGGCGAGCATTCCATCCCCTATCCACCGGTCATTCCGGTTGAACGCCTGGTTGCCGACACCCTTCGGCATGTGTCCAGCTTCTTGCCAATAGAGGATGTCGTTGCTTTTGGACAAACTAATAAGAATGTGCACCAAGCCATTTGCTTGGAAGGCGAGCGCATCAAATATTCCAGGAAAATGGCACAGCAATTAAAAGATATCATGCGTAGTGCTGCTATTGACTGCGTGACTCGCTATACGTACGAAGTTCAGCGCGAATTGGTTGACAACATTGCACGAGTGCGCGACCAGTTTAGAATCGAGGTGGAACATGCCAACTGCGGCATGCAGCCCGTTCTTTTGCTGTCATGCTTCCAGATGGCTCTAGAACCGACCCAGTTCACCTATTGCCTGGGTAACCTGTTGCACGTCACTCGGCAAAAGCCTGGCGTTTTTACACAAGACTGGATTCGGCTGCCGGCAATGGACCTTGTGCATGCAATGATCGATCCATCCGCAGTATCCTTTGCTATTCCGAATGGCCAGATAGATTACCTTGAATTCGCCGAGCTTCATGCAGATGATCTGCTGGACATGATTAATCTGAGCGGTTGGTCTCGGAATGCGCTCATTTGGCTCGTTAAGCTGCGCGAACATATTCGGACGTTTCGCAAAACCAACGGCCTACGCGTCCACCACGCTATATCCGCCGTCCTCCGTCACATTGTTGCAGAAGGTATCAAGTCGCATGTTGATCACGACCAGAATCTCGTCAAAGGCGGCGCTACGACACTCATTCCTATTATATCATCCCTCCTTAATTACCTAGCCAATGAATCAGCTGTGATATCTTCGGGTTTTCTCCCGGATAGCATGCGCCTTAGGTCTATCATCCCGTACAATCCGCTGAAGAGGACAAGCGACTATGACCGTCACCCACTAGGCCTTTATGATATTGTCCTCGGTCTTTTGCGTGTCGTCACTCGGCGCTTTTCGTCCGCCGACATGGAGAAATTCAGTAACGATATGCGCAATCACTTCTGGTCTTCTCTGTCAATCGATTTCGCTAAATCTTCTTCTGACATTGCTGCTAAATTGGAAAATGTCTCGCAATACGAACTTGCTCTCGCTGCCATCAGCTCCGCTCTTCTTCGGCTGCGTCCGCCGCGAAGCCTGTTGAGCGAAAATGAAGAGCAAAATCATAAAAAGATAATCGCGTGGCTGAAGCAGCAGCTTCGGCTCTTGCTGCTTCAACGTTTAGCAGTGAAAGGCAGCCCAAAATTGGCATTGGAAGTGTTGCATCACCTTGAGGAAAGCAAGTTGATGCCGGAGGGGGTGGAGGGTATTCCCAACCATTTGGCCTAAGTGTGCCAAATATAAGCCTTCAATTTAGTGTTATATCAGGGGCAAATCCCTATCCTTTGATTTGATGATTAAGTGATGTGCAGTGGTGTTTTATGGGACCATGATTGTTGGAATGACACCAAACTAGAAGTGTTGCAGCCACATGCTGGTCATTGTTATTCTCACCAAAACTATCTTGCCAATTATGCCATCAATCCATGCTCTGCTTTCATCCTTCTAGATTTGCATTTACTGATCTGATTTACGCTTTGCAATGGTTTTGGCAGGATTGATAATTGTCCAAGTTGACGCAAAATTTAACATTTGCCAGTTGTGATACTTGAAGCGCTCATTCCAACACTTTCATCCCTTATTTGCCGCAGACTGAAGGCAAAATTCTGCATCCAAATCAATAGCAATCTCACAAGCAATAAAATATAAACAGGCTAACAAAGTTTACATAAACTTCGCAGAGCAGCATAAAGGCTGATCAAGAAGAGAGTGCGCAGGAGGCTAACAATACGAAACACGCAGAAGGATGCCGTCACAGCCGAGGGGGGAACCACCGTTCACCAAATGGTATCGCTGTTGTCACCCACCGATCGCTCGCGCTCCGTCCGCATCGGCTGGGTGTGATACTGGTACTGACGCTGTGTTTTTACTTGTCGCTGGCCACTGCCTGCTAGCGAGACGGTAGCGGCAGACGCCGTGGACCGTGAGGCCACTCCTCGCGATTGCACCTGCATACCAACGACAGGCTCATCACTGACAGCACCACCTGCCGCTGGGAACGGCACGCGGGCCGCGTTGCTCGGCACCGCCTGCTGCTCCGGCTGCTCATAGTCCGAGACGTCACTATCGGGGCCATGGAAGGCAAACATGGGCACAGGCATATGCTGTCTTTGCTGCTGAGCAAGGTTTCTATTACCTGCTGGCGGCGGTTGGATGCGTGGGACGGGAGGGAGTATGTGGGGGAGCGGTGGCACCGCCGGAAACTGCACATGGCCATGGGCGGCCGGTACAGTATGTTGCGCGGGCGAGGGTGGTCCACGTGGGCCTCTCCTGTTCTGCGACGAGGCCGATGTTGGCGGAGGCGGCGGCTGAAACGGCTGGATGTGCGGCTGTGGTGTCGGCGGCCTCTCATGGTATCGCTCTCCGGTGCCGTCGAGCGCAGCACCGGGGGTGGTCGGCGGCGGTGGGGCAGGAATAGGAAACAAGGACCCGTTGCACGCGGTATAC
>QZWS01000344.1:0-12606 GCA_004114245.1 Zoopage sp. CT-All
GCTGTTCCACGTTCTCCAGCGCCCGCTTCCGCAGCGCAATCCGTCCTTCTACGTCTTGCTGTGCTGCCTCGTCCAGGACCTCGTCCAGGGCGAGTAGGGCGGCTTCTTGGTAAAAGCCGCGGAGGATGGAGCGATGTTCCGCGCATCGCTCTGACAGGGCCTCGCAGACCCCGTCTGTCCCCAGGCCGGTGGTTGCCGACCCGAATGAACGTACCGATTCCGCGCCGGTAGTTTTGTCCATATTATGCTTGGACTCACAAGAAAAAATGTGGTGTAGTGCAGAGTAAGTCTTGTGGAACTTAATGTATCAGAAAAGAGACTGCTACTTTTCTACTCCCGCACCACATCCGCAACCCCTTTAAAAAGCCAGCGACTGTTGCTGCAGATCAACGTGCCGGGCCACGAACTGCCAATGAGAATGTCTCTGCTGATGCAGCAAAGAAAAAGAGAACCTGGCCCCAGCAACTCCTCAGCCCCTTTAAGAGGAAGCCGTCTGAAACGAAGCCATCTGAAACGAAGCCGTCTGAAACGAAGCCCACCCAAAAAGGATTCTTTAAGATGTATGGGACTATTTACCACTACATCAAACGATTTAGAGCCTACCAAAAGCATTTAAAAGACAATGATAAGCGGTTCTTGTATATCATGAAGACGCGTGTGCGTGTAGCTAATGGCAAGTGGCAAGCAACTCCTACAGAAGCGATGCACTCACTCAATGGTTTACTTACAAGCCACAACAAGTTAGCACAGAATGTAGCCACACTGGTGGCCGATGTCAAGGACAATCCAGATATAATCGGGAAGCATTATGCTAGGATTGTCTCCAGCTGCCAGTTGCTCAGTAGTCGTGTCCAGAGATTGACAAAGGATATTGAAGAGTTCATATCCGTTCTAATGCGATATCCATAGAAATGAATGCAGAGATTGATTAGCAGCACTGCTAACCAGTACTCTATTGCCATTGACTGCATAAGACTTATTGATTTATTTGAATGTAAAGCATTTACTGCGACAATACAGCAAGGGCTTTTTAATAGCTAGCCCAAGGCCCACTTGCACAACACATCCCTGTCTACTACGTCCCAGCACCAACAGACATGAGAGGTCGATTCGCGTACCGTTTCTCAATTTGATCTCTCTCACTTCGAATACACTCACTTCGAATATCGATCTGCCCACACATCGTCCATGCCCCCCGAACCCCGGTACCATCTCGGCGAGCGCCGCAACCCGCACCTAATCCTCCGCGCGCTCCTAAACGCCGCCACCATCCTTCTCGTCTCAAGCCTCGCCGTCTACCTCGTGCTTTCCGTCACGCTGCCTTCTCCGACCGAGTAGGCGTCAGGATATGTGCATCCCCCGCGTTGGGCTCACATCGCCATTAGGCTTGGCGAGGGCGATGATGGCGCGATTCGAATTCCACGCACGATAGACGACCTGAAGCGGCTGGGGCTGGCGTTGCGCGGCTACACCGAGACGCGGTACTGGTCTGTCGTGGTCGCATACTGCTCCGTCTACATCTTGTGAGGCGTCTCCATCACCCCCAAGACCGTCGGCTTGACTCGCTGTATAGCCTGCAGTCGTTTGCTGTGCCTGGAAGCATGGGATTGAGCGTGCTTGGCGGGTACCTGTTTGGCCTGGTCCCAGCGCTGTCGCTGGTCAGCTTGGTGGGCTCGCCGCCTTGTTGCCGCGCGAAGCTTATACCGCCGTAGTGCTCTGCTATCGGCGCCAGCATGTGCTATTTGCTGTCGGGGTATGCAATCAAGCCTATCGTCGAAAAATATCTCTCCGAGCGCATGGCCAAGTGGCACGCTAGCGTAAGATTGATCACGGCGCTTTACCCTATGCGATAGCCAATGCGCACCCTTCTAGATACTCGATGAAAGAAAGCACCTGCTGAACTACATAATATTTCTCCGGGTGACGCCATTCCTGCCAAACTGGTTCATCAACCTCGCCTCGCCGCATCTCCATGTTCCGCTCTCGCCATTCTTCTTTGGCACATTAATTGGCGTTGCACCGCCGTCTTTCGTGCATGTTCAAGCCGGCAGAGCACTGCAGGATCTCACGAGTCTCAGCGGGCTTGCCACGCCGGCAAACGTGTTCGCGATTGTGGTGGTGGCTGTGCTTGCATTACTGCCAGTGCTGATTCGTCGTGGCTGGCTGCATGGCTGGATTGGTAGTGGAGGAGTTGATGAGGAGGTGGTTGTGGGTGTTGGCGACGGTGGCAACGAGGACCAGGAATTGTTGCTGCGGTCGGCAGCAAGGAGGGGCGGTGCCGCTGCAGAGGATGGCGACGCTAGGCAAGTGCTGCGTCGGTTCATCGGTGCGTGAAGAGTATCCGCATTTGTGCTGCATACAGATATAGGCCAGATGCACTGGCAGCTGCATTTCTGATATGATGACTCGATGACTCGATGCCTCGAGTCTCGCACCCAACGACATCCACCGCATGCTGCCACCCTTCCTGCCCATCCACATTCTCGCCGCCCAGCCGGTGCAAACGCAGCACCGCGCAATGGCTGCTTGGATATCCACCATCCACCAATGGTGCAGCCCCGGTGTCATGAAGCAGCGGCTGTCGGATGTCGACGCGTGCCGAGAAATGGCTGAGTTCGTGTCCTCGTTCCTGGCATCCTACGCGCGATTCTCATTCACCGCAGCCACCACGGCTCAATCAAAGGCCCTGGGTTGCGATGAGGGGATGCAGAGGGACATATGTACGCTGGAAGACGCGGTATTTGACGTGCTGCTTAACGTTTCCGACTCCCCTGGGACGTTTTGGGACATGTTTTGCGTCGAAAATATGTTGGATATTGCGCGTATATACGGTAGTGGTGTGAGATCGATGGCGGTTCGTGGGATGATCGAAGCACTGCTGGTCGTGTCCAGCGATCAAAGCTATCCCTGGCAACAGAAATTCAGAGACATCCTCGATCAAGTCCCGGCATTTTTGGAAGAACGACGGAAGGCCTCGGACGCATCAGGTGGAAATATTCTCGAAGAGTTGGAGGAGATCATCGACGTCGTAGTAATGCTACTCGGGCTTTTGAAATCATGTCCTTTTCTCGCAAATGACATGTTTAATCGCGCCACTGGAGGCGATCAGAGCCATCCGCCAAAGATGCTACGAGAATTGTGTCGACGTCACGAGAGCTTGTCGCCTTCCGAAACTCAGCAGCTTCGGGTGGCCAAGTACGCGATCCTGGAGTGCATTGAGGCAGTTCTGCACGCCTGCTATTTTGACCCAATAGACAAGGTCTCTAGTGAAATGGCACGCAGCAATGTGTTGGAAGGCGGGTCAAGCCGGGCTGAGCAAGGTTCTTCCTCGTCGGCAACGACTGGCCATAGCTCTATCGACTCCTTGGTGGGTGACCTGTGTGACACGCTTTTGTGGATGCTCGAAGAACCGGAAACGAGTCGCGATGGCGATGGCGATGGCGATACTCTCGATGGGGATGCGTGCGCGAAAGATCAATTACTGATTACCGCGCCTGTTACTGTGGACCTGGATGTCGAGACTGATGTATTTCGGCAAGTTGGCAAACTGAACAGTACGCTGCCGTAAGTCCATGTTCGTCGTCGATGCATTTTCAACACCTCTCCCCTCCTAGTGATCCCGACCCACGACTAGAGTATGCGCTGCAGACGCTGCAACACCTGCGTAAACGCCTTGAACGTCCGGTCGAATCTATGCGCGATCGGTACGAGAGATATGTCCTGACGAAAACGCTTTTGGAAGCTCGCCAACTCACGGCCGCCTCCACTATACCGCCGGCTCTCCAGGATGCCGATAGTGCTGCGAAAAATGAGGCAATGCGAGTAGAAAAGATTGGTCAGGTCCGAATGGTGCTTTCAGACCTTGGGGAAGGCTTCGTCGAAGCATGCTTGGAGCGATATACCTTTGACATGGAAGCGGTGATCACGCGATTGTTTGAGGCGGACAGCGGCGGTCTCGATGCTGATCTCATCAGTCTGGACCGAGCCATGACGCGGTACCATTGTGATGCGTGACTTTTGTGCTAATGAGTGCTAGTGACGCATGGCGGGACGTGTCGCGTCCAAAACCAGTGGTCTCTGTTCTGGACGAGCGACGAAACATATTTGACGGCGATGAATTCGACCTGTTCGCTGGCAACACGCCCGACCTGGAACGTGTACACATCGGCAAGAAGGAGTTAGTTTATTCTTCCACGCATTGCAGCGTTAGACACTAATTTAGACGCGGCGAGGCTCAGTCTGAACTCAGCAAGGCATCCTTCGTCAGTTCCAATAAGGATCGGATTCTAGAACGAGTCCGTGCATTTGAGATCGAGTCGGACGAGGATCGTATGTACAATGACGAGTACGACGATACGTATGATGATTTGAACGAGGCGCCAGCGGCAGGAGATTCTCGCTTTGAGGATGAAACCCCGCGACCTTCTCGGCACCAACATGCCGCTGATCCAGGCTTGATCCATGAGGAGCTGCTGATCCAACTAGTATCGACCAATGCTGCGATATTCCAACGAGACGCGACCACACGACGGTCAAGTCCCCGCACACGGTTAAGGCAGCAAACGGGTCTGTCGGATGAACAGATCGAGGGATGGTTCGTGATGTTCAATCGTAATGTAAGTGTCCAATTATGGGGTGCTAATGGCTGATGCTGGGTGAATAATTGTAGCCGAGGAAGCAACGGTTGCTCGACATTTATTCTTGGAGTGGGCAGCAGCAGCAGGTTCCATCACCAGCAGACGGCAAGCCGCTATCGTCTGCCACCAAACCGAGACAGCAGGCTCCATCGCATAGCCAGGGCAAGCCGAAAAATGACCGAGGAGACGCTTCGGGTAAGGACGAGCACCGACATAAGGAGCAACACAAGGCCAAGCACGGCAATCACAACCGAAAGAACGCGAGTACGAAGAAATTTCGAGGCATGATTGCGCCACCAGAATAGCGAAAATGCATCCAAAGTGTGATTAGTTCTGCTCATCCACCTAGACATACAATACGACGGCATCGTCCTGCCAAACATGCCATCGAATCCCCGCTTCGAGCAGATGCCGGACTCGTTGATGGATGAATCTGCACAACCGGGCCATCCGATCGTGTACACTGATACAGACGGCATCCCCGTCTCTATCGACCTCCCCATCTCTATCGACCTCCCCGTCTCTCTCGACCTCCCGCAACCGTCTGCTTCTATACCGGCCACGGTAGCGGTTTCGCCCGTCACTGACACGGATTGTGTAAAAAATAATACGATTGAGATCGCCGAGGTGGAGTCCCCGGCTGCGTTTACCCAGGAATTTCTCGTGGATGATCAAATCATCAATGTCGTCCCGGCCGAAGAGATGATCGTGTCTTCGTCCGCGACCGACGTCAACGCCCAAGGCGAGCTATACTGTGTGCTCGGATCGAAGCAGCACATTATAGCGCTGAAACGGAAAGTGGAAGAATTGGAAGAAAGCGCGCGACGACTTCAGGCAGAGCGAGAAAGTGCACAGCGACGCGCAGAGTCCGTTGACGCGAATCTTGCCAACTACCGCCAAGAGATGAATGCATTGGACCGGAGTAGTACTGTGACTTCGACTGCATTCTCGACAGAATCCGCCAAGCGCCAGCATCACACTGAGCATACATTCGGCCCAATCCAAGATATTGCTATCCTCGATGATGTGGAAGCAGAGCGCGAGCGATTACGACACGTCAAAAAGACGCGCTATCTTGCCGAAAATTCAGACTGGGATCCGGACAACATCGACTGCCGCCGTTTTCCAATCGATTTACCTCGCGCCAGACAGTACCTCTATCGCGGTGTCCTCTACCGCGAGGAAGCCGAGCGCAAGACCACTTGGACCGAGCTCCTCTGGGATCTCGTATTTGTCGGTGTCGTTGCCGTGCTTGCGCATCGAGTTGGCAGCGATCCGACTCCAGCGCACATTGGCGAATTCATCCTGCTCTTTGCGCTTGTTTGGCGTATCTGGTACGACATGCATTACTGGGTCAACATCACTGCGAGCGAAGACTTTCTGCATCGGACTTACTTGCACATAGAGATGATCCTTGTCACTGGCTTGGCGGTGTGCTGCGACAGCGCGTTTGAGAGTTCCGGCCGTGCATTTGCTGTCTTCTACCTTATCTCACGCCTAATACGAATTGTCATGTTCGCGCTTCTGGGAAGCAACGATCGCAGGTTTATATTCCAGACTACTATGCAGATTGGCGGAATGGCAATATCAAGTCTGGTCATGCTTGGCTCGCTTTTTGTGGCGGAAGGCGATTATCGGCGTATTATTCTTTGGATTATAGTCGTGCTTATCGACGGCTCGTATGTCGGTATTACCATTCATTTAATTCGCTCATTGCGCTGGAGGCGTGTATTTCCGCCGATTGATTATCTCATCGCAATGAACATCGAGCACATGTCTGAGCGTATGGGACTGTTTGTAATCATCGTCCTTGGCGAGGCCGTTGCTGCATCGATCTACACCAACGTGGGGCCATCCATCGACGTGCGATTCCTCAAGGCCGCATTCGGAATCCTGCTCGCCTTTAGCCTCCACTGGATCTATTTCCTCGTCGACGGCGGCCGCCAGTATATCCATGCGGTGCGTAGGAGCATCATCACTGCCCAACTCTGGGCTGCAATTCATCTCCCACTGACTGCAGCACTTGGTGCATGCGGAGGCGCTATGGGCACACTGATCGAACTGGGTGGTGGAGGCTCCGGCACTGCGCATGCTGCCGCCTCTCCAAGCAAATCCTCCGCTAACGATCCTCGCATGGTCTGGCTATTCTGCGTCGGTGCCGCCATTGGGCTGTTCTGCTTTGCATTCATCGGCGTGCTGCACAAGGCAGTGAATGACGAAGAAGGCAACGACATGCCTCGATTTTCAAAATGGGTGCGCCTCTCGGCCCGTGCCATTCTTGCGACCGTCTGGTGTGTCGTTCCTGTTATTCCGGGACTCAACACTGATGTTGGCTGCATCGTTTTCCTTGGCTCTACAGCCTACCTGTTGGTGCTGTTTGAAAAGTACGGCCAGCTGAAGAAGATTACCGAGGAGGATCGCAAACGGCATAGAGAATACGTCAAGCGGTGTCGCAGGTTGATGGCCGAGCGCCGGAAAGAAAGACGCAACAATGTCAAGGCGTTGATGTCCAAACCGGATCGGGGGAAGAGAGTAGCGGACGCCAACACTGCCACCGAAGAGCTGGCAGTGCAGTCCGCTGAGTCAACGCTTGAAGAGCCAGCGCTCCGTCATCGTGCGAAGGAGGTCAGGAAGGAGGAGGAGCACACTTGCGCGCTCAACTAATTGTGTCCATAACTTGTGTGCTGTTGCACCCAGCAGTCTTGACCTTCTTCCCAACGCGCTACGCCATCACATGTCTGCCGCCATCTGCACCCACGATGTTGTCTTCATGGGACTCTGCGCTGTCTGTGGGTCCGCTGTTGCTGAAATGTGTGTCTTGTCGCATGGTTCAGCCGCAGATCCTTGCTGACATCCCTAGTGTGCATCAAGGCGGCAAGGTCGAGGCCGAACTGAAGATTGCCCACGACACTGCCGCTATTACTGTCTCCCGCCAGGCAACGCAATAAACCCATATTGCACGACTTGAGATTCTGTCCATAGTACGCCGAGTCTGATGCGAAGCGGACGCGAACTCGCCTGTTGCGCGAGCGCCGCCTTATCCTCCTCTGCGACCTCGACCAAACCCTCATTCACGCAGATGTGGACCCAACCATCGGCGAATGGTCCGCGGACCCATCCAACCCCAATTATCCTGCGCTGACGGATATGGTTCGGATTCAGCTGAGCGGGACTGATCGGCACACGTACTACATCAAGCCCCGATCAAATGCGCGAGAGTTCCTCGCCGAGATGAATAAATTGTACGAGCTGCATGTGTATACCATGGGAACGCGAGAGTATGCTGAGCGTGTGGCAAGGGTGCTGGATCCTGAGGGCATATTCTTCGGTGACCGGGTATTAGATCGGACCGCAAATGAGAGTTTAGTGGCCAAGAGTGTCAAGCGGTTGTTTCCCACCGAGGATGGTGAGGCCATGGTGGTGGCGGTGGATGATCGTGCTGAAGTGTGGGGGTATGCTGATAATCTGGTCAAGGTTTCCCCGTGTAAGTCACATGCGCGTGTTGTGGTGTTTATTGACAAGAGTAATGACTAGTTCGATTTTATCCGGATGTTGGTGACATCAACAATCCGTATTCCAGGCCCGTGATGCCATCGGCTCCGGAAAAAGGGCGAACAAATAGCGAGAGTGCTGTCAATGGAGATGAGACCATTCCCGAGGCGGGGCTCGATAACAAAACCAGCGGTTAGTGTGCCTTATTCGGCTGTTGGATGGTGCTATACCTGTGACTAGACAACGCACGAGAAGAACTGATGGCATCGCTAGAGAAAATGCGTCCGCTGAAACGACATCAAGCTCTCTTGGGAAACGACAATCCCGTATTAACAACGCAAGACGACGAGCTCCAGCGTGTCATTGTTCCTGTGAGATATTTGCCTTCATCGTGGTGGAATTGCTGACGGTGCCGTGGCAGAGATTGAGATATATCCATGAGCAATTTTATCGATCCATAGATATGAGCCGCCAAGCGCATGTTAAAGTGAGCCGAGCAGGACTCCGTCTTACTCTTGACTCCAGCGTTCTTTTCCTAGGATAGCATTGCTCCATTGAGAAGTAGTGTGCTGCTTGGCGTCCGAATAGTATTCAGCCAATGCTTTGCGCACACAACGGAGCCGCGATCGACCAACCACTGGAAGTCGGCGATGTGGTTGGGCGCCGAGTGCAGCACGATATTTGATGCAGAAGTAACGCACGTTGTTTCACGACGGGTAAACTTGCTATCCTTGCTTTGGTTGTTGAGTGGGGTGTAGAGTGACACAGTCAAGGCTCGGGAGGCGCGCAGAAGGAAGGCCTTTCTTGTTAATGATGCATGGTAAACAATGGCGGCGTGATTATATGATGTTTGACGGATACGCATAGGTTAAAGGCATGCGTCGATACATGGACGCGAGTCTCTGAGACACCTTACTTGCTGCTTCCGCCGAATGACAGGGAACCACCGCTTGGGACTGCTGAGGAGCAGATGCTATCATCAGTGGCGGCCACAGACGATGAAGGCGTGGAAGATGCCGGCGAGCCATTGGATATACTGCGATTAGCAGCAACATTGGACGATGAGGATTTCGATGAGGAAGACGATGAAGACGCGGCAATGGATGGGACAGGTTGGGAGGGGGTGGAGGATGATGAGGCAGCGTCAGTGTCAGTGGCAATTGAAGGCGCTGAAGAGTTTGAGGACGCCGGACAAGATTCGTTGGCAGCATTATCGCGGACGCGAAAACGGAGTCGAAATGAGGCCGAACCGTAAGGCTGAATCATGGGCACATGTTATACTAACGGCTGTAATAGTGGCGATATGCAAGAAAATGGGAGCTATGATGCAGATAATACCGCACCGAAACATCCTTTATGGAATCAACATGCGCTAGACCATCAACCTCGGCGATCGATGATAGCACTACCCGAGATCAGACCCGTGAAAATTTCTGAGATGGTGGGCGTGGCGACAACAGTGGGAAATGAGGTTCGAAAAGAGACACAGAGCGCAGTGGGCCGACCACCACAACGGCGCAAATTAAACAGTAACCATCGGATGAGGCCTAGCCGCCAGGGGCCAGCGTCCCTGATACCATCACCGTTGGCACAATCGATTCTCCTAGATTCGGACGATGGTGACATTGACGGGGGCGGTGAGAGCGGCACGGAGAGTGACAGGGAGCTAATGAGAGCCCTTGCCCTACAACTAGCCGAGCCCGACGACGACGAGACATAAAATGCATTCAATGTGATATATATCGCGAAACACTTCCAACATCGCCACTTTGTGAATGCACAAACTCCTAGCCACCATGAATGATCGAAAAACACAATAGCATTCATCCAAGCAACACCACTGCTAGTCATTGTGCTTTTTCTTAGCGTCGCGCTTCTTCTCGTCGCGCTCAACCTCCTCGAATATGGCAGCTTCGCCAGACTCGTCGACGTGCAGCCGCTCGGCCCTCTGGTTGGCAAACCTTCCATCATCGACGGCCTGGCCTGTTACCACCATCCGCATCCAGTATAGCTCCTCTTTGAGCTGAGAATTTAGGAGACGCAGGCCCTTGAGCGTCTTGATCTTGTGGTGCACCTTGTGAGCGAGGACTCCGGTTGCGATGGCGAAAGTGGCACCGACAGCGCCAATACCGACGGCGGTGCCGACACCTGCGCTTGCGAGGAATCCTGCTTTTGCTGCTCCTCCTGCTCCTCCTGCTACTACTCCTGCTGGTACTCCTGCTGCGTGGACGAGAGTGGGAGAGTTATGGACGGTGGAAAGGAACACGGTGGTGGCGGCGAGTGCGAGCGCGGTGGTGGCGAAGCGCATGATGTATGAATGAGTGAAAAAGAAGAAGGAGTCGGGGCGAATGTGTATGGGTGGGTGTCTGCGGGAGAAGGGACCGGAGTAGGCGGTGGCGTGTGGCGAGGGAAGGTGAGGAGCGAGCGTGGCCAGGTGGCAGTGCAAGCGTTTTGAGCTGGCCGAGCCATGCGCCCCGCCATGCGGCCCGGATTCATACAAAAGCTAACGGCCATGCGGCTGCTGCGTAAACATGCTTGCTCCCCACCGCCGCCCGTCGCAGCCTCTACCACTTCCCGTCACTTCTCTCCCTCTCGCCCCATACACCTCCGCCCCTTTCTCTTTTCCGATACACACACTTCTTCCTTATGAAGGCCCCGCTGATTCTTCTCCTCGTGACCGCCTCCCTGTGCACCGCCGTCTCCCAACCCGCTACTGCTCCTCCCGCCACGGCAGCATCCGCTGCCAATGACAGCACCACTCTTGCCCCACGTCTCGAGCGGCGCCTTCTTCCTTTCGTAATCCCCCTCTTGATCGGCGGAGCCGTCGTAACCGGGGCCTCCACCACCGCGCTCGCCATTGTCAACCACAAGAAGAAGAAGGACATTATCCGCTTGCAGGAAGAGAATACCCATATGATTGAAGAGCTGGAGACTATTTACGCGCAGCTGGGAGCAGGCGCGGAGGGAGTAGGCGCAGGGGGCAGCATGCCGATATCTTCTACCGGGATGCAATCGAGCCCTGGGGCAATGACCACGACCGTGCAGACAATGCAGCCGTTCGAGAGTGGCGATGATGATGCGTCCCGCGATGACAATACGGTCCGCGATGACCAGAGTGCAGTCGGTCCTGCCCCGTTAATGGTCACCAAACAAAGCACGCGATGGGTGCCGCAAGGCGATGGTAGTGTGACCAGTGCCCCGGTTCGTATGGCGCGCTGATGATTGTCCCAGCCATGTGGCAGCTTGAGAGGTTGAGTACAGATACGCATTTTCTCCTGCTTTCGTTTGCCGCCCCTGTCTAGTTTAGTAAAGCTGCTTCCTTATCGGGCAGTCGAGTGTGTGGCAGTCAAATGCACGCCATAGTAGCAATTATTGGACAGCGACGGCGATCTCGGGCAGAAGGGGCTCACAAGGTAGCCTGTCCTTAGGCCACAAAACAGCAGAGATCCAGCGCGTACTTCCACCAGACTGATGTCGCTGTGCACCGTTCGCTCCTTCATCCCGCCGTCCGGCATTCTCACGCATCCTTTAGCTGCGCAGAAGCTGCGCGCTGAGCACTAAACGACGCCTTCTTGGCGCTGCATCATCGCTGTACACGGCGCCCCTCCCCCGGCACCACTCCACCTCCGCCGCCAACAAGCTCGATGCTGCTCCCGCTGCCACCCTCCGGCACCTTCTTGCCGCAAACGTGCACGTTGGCCATCACACGTCGCTCATTCACCCGCGCACGCTGCCGTTCCTTGCCGGACACCGCCACAACACGCACATGATTGATCTCGACCAGACCCTCGTGCAGCTGCGGCGCGCTGCCGGGGTGTGTCGGCAGGTCGCGTACGACGGCGGCGCGATCGTGTTCATTGGAACGGCGCGGGGCGACGCCGTGGCAAAAATTATCTCGAACGCGGCGCACGCGTGCGACTCGTACCATATTACCAGGCGCTGGGTGCCCGGCACCATCACAAACGGAACGAGCGTGTTGAGCGACGTGGGGCCGCGGATCGCGTCGACGGCGCTGGGGTCTAGCGGTGGCGAGAATGCGGCGCGCAGGGGCCAGGGCGAGGAGACCGCATCGTCGCTGTATGTTCGTCCCGACCTGCTCGTGGTGTTTAATCCGGCGGAGAATGGCATCGCGATACGCGAGGCCCAAAAGCTGATGATCCCGACAATCGGGCTGATCGATTCGGATCAGGATCCGAGGCAGGTGACGTATCCGATCATGGGGAACGATGATTCGGTGCCTGCTATTGCACTGGTGGTTGGCGTGCTTGCAAGGGCTGTTCGGGACGGTAGACGGGACCGGGGCACTTGGCAACAGCATTATGCCTCCTCTCAGACATAGTATCAGTGCTGTATCGAGATGCTTCAAGCGACAGTTTTATTACAGGAATAGACCACTACGCTTGATGTCGCAGCGGAAAGCTGGGTAGAGTACATGGTAATTTATGGATGCGACTTGGTCAGACGCCGTTGACCCCCT
>QZWS01000345.1:0-12427 GCA_004114245.1 Zoopage sp. CT-All
TGTTGCAGCCATTGCCCCAGCCGCACCTATTGCCGCATCCATTGCCCCAGCCGCATCCCCCACCACCGCATCGGCGTTCAAGATCGGGGGCGGGAGATGACGCGTCAACACGGCCTGCATCCACTGAGGCAACGGCAACGGCAGCAACGGCAACAAGGGCAACAAGCTTGCGGATCATTGTTCTATCTGTTGGTTGGTTGTGTTGTGCTGTTCGCTGGGTCTTGTGTGTGATTGGTTGCTGGAGATCTAGTGCGAGAAGGTTTGCTTGGATGGAGAGAGGAATGGGCTGGAGAGGCGGCGGCCCGCGCTTTTGAGGCGGCCCACGCTGATTTAGCACTGCAATTTGACGCATGTGATGCAAGGCGCTCCGACTGATCTGCATTTATCAGTGACCTGCGATATATTCTGCGGAATGAATACACGTGATTTTTCTTCTTATCAGCGAGCAATTGCCAGTTGAAATCAATTGTTGATCATCTACAAGCCAGTAGCGCTGTACTGAATCTCTTGACTCCCACGCGCTTAGCGATTCTTTGTCTCAACGGGCACTGGTGTCTCGCGCACTGCATCGGCGTCGGTCTTCGTTATGTCGTACCCCTTCTTCCCAAGCACGTACCCTCCCCAGGCCCCAGCAATGGCAAGCAAGAGCAGCATCAGGTAGATTTCCGGGTCCACATTCAGGTCCTTTATGCGCGAGCTAATCTTGGATGCAGGCTTTGTGGTCTGTCCTCCGGGTCCGGCGGTGTAATGTCGAGCTTGGGCAAGCAAGAAAGGCGGCGGCAAATGCAACAAAGAGGGCTTTGGATGGTAGCGCATGGTGCGAGGCTGGAGCTCAAGTCGGCAGCCTCTGACGAGCAGCATATGACCGCTGTAGGTGGTACGGCAAAATAACGGCTGCAAGCGTGCGCAAAAGCGCGGCATGGGGAGGAAAAGGCACTTGGACGATTGGTCACAAGAGCTCGCTGGCAGTAATAACACGTCATAGGTGATGCTTTCAGTTTGATGCTCAATAAGCACAGATAGCTGGCCAAATACAGCAGCCATTTGATCATGCATGCACTGCAATTTCACTTTCAAGTGCAAACTATAACTATAGACTGGGATAAGCCGAGGACACGGATCAATTCTGCAGACAAAGTGCTCGCCGTCAAGCTGTCTTCCCAAGGAGCCCGCAATGTCGCAGCACCACCGCGCAGGCCACCATACACACGCACACCAAGGCCATCGCGACACCACCGCTGCAGACCCTGAATTAAGCGAGTCCGATTTTCCACGGGCTCCGCCGCACGATACATATCTCTACGATTTACTCGAAATTCCATACGATGCAAAGGACAGCGACATCCGGCAGGCGTATCGTCGTGGCAGTCTACGCTGGCACCCAGATAAGAACAGCGGGGAGAACAAGGAAGAAGCGGAGGAGATGTTTAAGCTGGTGTCACGCGCGTACGAAGTATTGAAAGATGGTGCGTTGCTTGGTGCTGGTTGTCCGAGATGCTGACAAGTGACCAAGTCGAAACCCGCGCTTTGTACGATCTTTACGGTAGGGGTCAAGCAGTACCGTTACATGCTGATGAAAGTTGCAGGAGAAGAGGGATTGCGCAATGGTGTTCCCCTGGCCACGCCAGCCACAGCAACGAATGCTGCCGGGGGCTTTTATCGTCATTCTCCATTTGCTGTAAGTTCCATCCCAGTGTATTGCCCTCCAAGGTATATTAATGGCACACAGTTTCACTCTCCGTTCGATGTCTTTCGAGACTTTTTTGGTGGCCAGGATCCCTTCAATGCTCCGTTTTTCCGTAACCTTGTGCCTGTCATGTTGTTTTCACTGTCATGGGCATGATTTGTAGGTGATGCGTTTGTACATGGTCCATTCGAGGCCTCTCGGGATATTCACAATATGCCTACTCATTCTTCGCCCTTTAATCATGGTAGCGCTCCCGTACTGACATTATGCCGTACTGGATGTTGCAGATCCTTTTGCCGTCTTTCACCAGGACCCCTTCTTCTCGTCATCTCTTCACGGAATGCGCTCGCATACGATGCACAGCCATGGCTTCCATAGTCCTGCTATGCATCCGCACCAATCCATGCAGCTCGCCTCGCACGATGGCCACCATCAACAGCAACTGCTCAATCGCGCACAATCATTCCCGTTGACAATGGGTACAAACTGGGGTGCCTATGGCCTGGGCGGTCACTCCAGTATGACAGCGTTCTCGTTTGGTGGCAGCGGCAGCGGGATGCAATCGACGCGAACAACGACGAGAGTGGAGAATGGCGTACGTACAGTAGAAACGGTGAGAGTGGACGAGCACGGGAACGAAGTGGTGGAGGTCGAGTATGGCGACGGGCGTCGCGAGCGCCGAGTGAATGGCAGAGTGGTGCGGTGAGGCGGCGGGAAGGGCGGCTGGCTTGTATGCAATCTATCCGTGCGTTGGCTGTAACCCCTGGCTGCTTGCCTTTTGGTGTCACGCGCGCTTTTCTGTTCCAGCACCCAGCCGTCCTGAGGCACCATCATGCCGAAGCGCACTACGCGCTCCATTGCCGCCACCTCTGCACCCGTCACCCGCGCCGCTTCCCCTCTCCTCGCCGCTTCGTTAGGTTCCCTCGACGGGTTGGTGCCACCCCCGTCAACCGTTGAGCCGAAGCGATCCTCCTCAGTGTCGTCGTTTGACTCGGCCGCCGCCCTTTCCACTATCACCGACGCGCTCTACATTCACGACTATGTGATGGCAGAGGGTGACGAGAACGATGGCGATGGCGATGAGGAAGATGGCGGACGGATGAGGAAGCGGTGCCGTGCGTCGTCGATTTCCGCCATCTTTCCCTCCACGATTCCCGAGGCCTCGGCATCGCTGTCCTCTCATGATTCGTCGTTTGTCTCAACCATCACCCAAGAACCCGCCAGTATGGCAATGAGCGAGGAAATAATGGATCTGCTCGCAGATTGCTCGGCCACCAAGTCATTGTTCGACGCTACCGTGACAACAACGACCGAGACGCCTTCTGCTGTTCCCGCCACTGCACGAGTCGGCCGCACTGCCAGCGTCACATCTACCATGACTCCCGAAGAACGCATGCGACGTCGGCGCGAGAATCACAATCGCGTTGAGCGCCGCCGCCGCGATACCGTCAACGGTGCCATCGAGGACCTCTGGCGCATGATGTGTGAGTCTCGGCACCCACCGCCCCTCGCTCCTGTCGTTCAGTGCGCTGTTAAGCTTCAAACTCAGCTGAATGCCATGAGGATAAGGCCGTCCACTTCCAGGGATGGCAGTATGGCCGGAGAGGGCGATGGTGCAGTGCAGGCCGCCGAGGGACAGGCGCGCAGAATCGACAAGGGACGCGTGTTGACTATGACTGTGGAGTACGTGCGGTGGCTGCAGGCCCGGTTGGCAGTGTTTGAGACTCAAACAGTGGGGGTGCTGGCTGCGGAGGAAAAACAAAGTCAGACAGAGGCACAGGCTCGGTGGCCCGAGCTACGACCAAATGCGGCGGTCGTGCCAGAAATAATAGAGATGCCGGCAACCGCGCTGGCGCCGACGGCATGCGAGGCTGCGGTGGCACAGGATGTGATGGACGCAGCCAATGTGCTAACATTCGTCCTGCGCAATTCCTAAAGCGCCTCTTACTTCTTTAATATATCTGCCATATAAACAAGGACGCATTGGACGCTGCTCAATTGCGCACTACATTGCCCGACTCATCAAACGATACAGGCACCGGTTTTGGCCCATGAATCAGATTCCCAATCACCACGAACCCCGGCTCTGCCCGTACTCGTACCGGCGCCTTTGCATCCACCAGCTCCACTTTTACCAGCTCCTTGACGCGCACAATTGCACCCGCGATAGATCCATTGCGAGGCAAATAGGATATCGAGGAGCGTTTCCCGAGACCCAGCGATTTGACGATGCGACGACGCGAGTACGGCAGTGCGTTAACGGAGCGCATCAGGGTGATTTTGAAGTAGCCAGGAGATGCTGGCTTGGCATTTGATGCGGATGGTGCGGATGGTGCGTCTGGAGAATGTGCTGCGGTTGCTGTGGTTGCTGCGGATTCCGATTGAGGGATCGGTGGTGACGTTGATAACGACATGCAGCAGCGTCCGATAGTATTTGGTGCTCGGAGAAGCGATGCGGTTGAGAGCATGGAGATGGGGGCGCGGCCAATGCGGACAGAGGACATCATCGCGGGCAACAAACGACAGGTGATGCTGAGGCGAGATAAACGGCGTTGCGTATTTACAAACATCGAGAGGTTAACCTGCGCCATCCAGCCTTGCCCTCGCCCTTGCTACGACGTTGCCCCACTTCGCGTCAAACTTCTCAGGAGAGCCTGAATGAACTTGGCGCTGTGTGGTGCTGGCAAGTTGGATGGGAAGGTGATGTTGAGAATAAGGGCAGGGTAAGACAGAAACAAGGATGCCAAGGTAGTAAAACAATGCTTTATATTGATTCAATAAGAAAATATTAGATTACTGCTAATCAGGAGTATTGGTCTAACACTTATAGTTTGCATCCCAACATTTTATTATAATACTCTACCTCCTCTATGCATACAATAATAGTATTAATTTAGTAAGGCAGAGAACTTTGAGTACTACATTTTATTAACCCCAATAATAATAGCTAGTATACAAATTTGCATCATATCTAGAGCCACTGGTGGATTAATTGTCATAATCTAGCATAGTATGCTTCTTGGCAGAATGATTGCAAAGCATTTATCAGTAGCCTATAAACGGAGGAGGTTTGTTGACTTGCAGTGACGTGCCTAAACCACCAAGAGGAGCACATGGCGACGATATGCGCCGAGCCATGTGGCTCGTATAGGCCATGTGGTACCTCAAGTAAATCGCATGCACAGCAGTCGCTGACACGCTGCCCACTCTCCTCCGCAGCCTACTCGCCATCCGCCCTTTCTCCCGCTCGCACCCTCCCGCCTCTTCTCTCGTTTTCCTAGACACCGTATTTCACCAATCATGCGCTGCTCTTCTTCCGCTACCTTCTTTCTCGCCATCCTTGCGCTCCTCGCCTCCACCCCCGTCGATGCGCAAGCCCAGCAGCCCCTGTCCCCTGGCACCACTGCCCCCGCCGGCATGCCCGCCCCTGCGGCTGCATCCCCGCAACAGCCCCCACCACAAACTACTGCCGTGCTCACTTGTGCGTCTCCGCAACGCTGCCCCTCCCCGGATTTCTCCTGCTTCTCGGCCTGCCTCGCCCAGTCCCAGCTGCCGCTGCCCGACCTCCCCGCGACGCTGACCCCACAGGCTGTGTCGCCGGCCGTGGCAAGGCTCCAGCAGTGTGTGGTACCGTGTCAAGGGGCGAACGGTAACGCGCAAACGTGTGTGGAGGGCTGTATGCAGGGATTCTTCTCCGCGGTGGATGCTTTGGCAGGGTCCGGTGCAGGTGCTGCTGCGCCCGGTGGTATGCCGCTTCCTGGCGCCGCCAAGGGCGGACCCATGCCACCCAATAGCATGACGCCGATAAATAACCCAGCGGTAAATTCGACCACGCCCAAGCGGAGTGGCGCAGTAAGCAAGAATGCTGCTGGTGCCGCTGCTTCCACCGTCGCGTTCCTCTCAGTCGCGTATCTTCTGGTGTAGAGGGTCCCTGTGTGTTTGAATGAATTGTGCTGCATGACACATTTAATTAATCATCTCGGATATTAAGCGGAGCAGTCAAAATCAGCACCGGCCCCTCCCACACACCCTCGTATACCCCATACTTAATATTTACCCCGCCGCCTGCACACCGCCATGCGCTATACCATCGCTCTAATCCTCCTTCTTGCTGCTACAGCTGCCGCTACTCCGCAGAGTGTCACCATTCCCGCCGCTCTTGCCAATTGTGTGCGCGCATGCGCCCTCTCCGATGTTTCCTGTGTGGCCCGGTGCTTTGCCACGTCGGGCGTGACGCTACCCAACGTTCCCGGTCTCCCTAGTCTTCCCATTCCTGGAGTAACACCGCCGGCAGCACCTCCCGCCGCCATCACCCCGCCTCCGGCTGCCATCACTCCACCGCCGCCTGTCGGCACTCCGCCCGTTCCCAGCACTCCACCTCCTGCCACTAGCGCCCCGGCCCCGGCCCCGGATGCTAGCACGCCCTCCGTCGCAGTATCACCGTCACCATCGACGGACAATCCTGACTCCTCAGTGCCCGCAACCACCTCGCCAGACTCCACTGCCGCGCTGAAGGACTTCCAGAACTGCTCCAACAGCTGCGCTCCGCAGAACCAGAACTGCACGCAAGCATGTGTAAATGAGCTGTTGCAGAAGCTGCAGTCCAGCGAGGGAGGGGCAGTGTCCAAAACGTCGTCCGCCATACCGGCCAGAGGGGTGGTGCGGGGTGCTGCCGGGACAGCAGTAGCCGCAGGCGTGCTGGCTGCCATGGCGCTTGCTTAGAGCTGACTGGTGTACATGATGCTACTTATTATAGGCTCAAGTAACGCAACCACAGGATGATATTGTCTTAGCACCACGTGGCAAACTTCACTCTCCTCCCAGCACCATCATGCACACAAAGACTCGCCTCACGACATTGCTGCTCGCCACCGCTGTGCTTGCTCTCGGGCTCCTCACGCCCGCTCCCTCGGCCACTGCCTCGTCCTCGCCTGCCCCACCTACGTCGCCCCGCGTCCCAAGCTTTATCGAGCTGATACGCCATGTCCCCGAGCCTGTCCGGCTGCGGCTCGTCACCTGCTCGTGGGGGTGCCACCAGCAGTCTGCGCAGGATGCTATGGCGTGCTTAGAGGGCTGCATGAAGGAGGTGAAAGCCTCGCTTGACGGCGCCCAGCGCAGGGTTGCTCCCACACCCATGAATGCCACCAATGGGACGGCCGTGAATGGCACCGCAGGAAATGTGACGGCGGTCGCTGGCGGCAACAAGACAGGCAATGATGCGACGGTGCTCGGCGGGGGTGGTAAGCCCGCGACCCCTCCAGTGGAATCCGTTGGTGCCGCCAATGACGCACCCGTCGCAATGGTGTCGGTTGGCGCAGCTGTTGTGGTGAGTATGGCCATGGTTATTTAGGGGTGATTCGCATACTGCATATATAGAATTTCACGAATATGCAATCGCAAGCCGTGATATTAGAGGGTAAAAAGTATACGTCGGTATAGATAGGCCTGTTGGCGCCACTCCATCACAGTGCAACACGACGGCGATCTTTGCGCCAAAGGCCTACATCAGCAGCGAAGACACGACCGACGCGAGCGCGACCGTGGCACCAATCGCCATATCGTGCCTGACCACCACTCCGCTCGTCGCGTTGATTGCATTCCTTGTTCCATTGGTTCCATTCGTCCCATTGGTCGTCCCATTTGACGCTGGTGCCGGATGCTGACTCGCCGAGGGCGTCGGGGCGGTCACCGCGCCCGAGGCGGGATCAAACCCCAAATGCGTTTTCGAGCACGTATTCAAGCACGCCTGGTCACCCGACGCACACGCCGACGCACAGCTGGCAAAGCCTTGCACCTGATCGGGGCTGGCGCCAACGCAGCCGATCACGCAGGGGATGTTGCCAGGGGCGCAGTTGCGCGCGCAGGCGACCACATCCGTGGTGGTCTGCGCCCGGGCCGGGGCGAGGAAGGCGGCGATGGCGGCGAGAAGGAGAATGACGCGCATGGCGGTGATTAATATACGATGATTACGTGGGCGGTGAGGAGTGCGGTGGTGGAGGCTGGATATATTAATGTTTGCTGAGTGACTGGCTACGCGTGACGCACATTGAGGGAAGCAAACAGAGCACCCGCCGCCGCGCGACAGCCCAGCGCTCAGCCCCTGCACCGACTGCAGGCAGCTTGCAAGCGAGAATGGATCCCTCCTGTGAGAGGAATTCCATCCACGTGGCACAAAGATCTAAGGTGCAATTAGTCCTGGGTGCAGCTAGTCGATGGGAGTAGTCATAGTGTCGCAGGAACAGAGTAGGGTCTTAGCCTGTTGTAAAGGCATCACAATTGGCCTTCACAATACAAGTAGTTATCACAGTGAGAATTCAATATCTATTTCCTAGAGGCTGGGGGGGGGCAGGGCTCCTTCTTAAACCTCGAGTTCAGCACGGTTTGGCTATGTGTCATAGCTCACACAAACAGTTAATATAAACACTCGTTCGCATCATGATTGTTCGATTTGAGAAGGCACAGTGGTAGCACGAACGACTGGTTTGATTCGTGTAACCGTTTCCCAATTTGGCTCACGATTCACTTCGCAGATCGGTCCGTTCACAATAGAATAAACGAAACAATATATATTGCTCTACCAGCCGAGTCCAGCACGCTGCCCATCGCTGCTTAGTCACCCATCACATGGTCCCTACTTATCTGGAAACCTGGCGCCCGCACGTGCACGTGTCTGAGCCGCGAGCTGGCCCGATGAGGCAATCGCCGTCACCGGCCGCCGCCTGACCCCACTCCTTCGGCGCCGTGGCCTCCGTGTCCGGCGGAATCACAACGCAGCAGTCTGCGGATGACCGGGTATCGGCCGCCTCTTTTTCAAACCGCTCGCCGCTACCCCGCTACCTCACCACCTCCGCTGCCCCATCCCACGGACATGAGCGTCGTGTCGCGGAACCCCTTTGATCTGCTGGCTGCCGTCAACGACGGTGGCGCCGCCGCTGCCCCCGCAAAGGCCGAGAAGAAGCTGCCGGCCGCGCCCAAGTCTGAGGAGCCGAAAAAGTCCGGCGCCTCAGCCCCCAAGAAGAACGATTACCCGCAGCGTGGCGGCAAGGCTGCAACGCTGATGCGCGATGGCGGAGAAGCCGGTATGTGCGGGCGAACACGTTCCACCCAATATCGTGCACAGATGGCTGACACACATCACCCCTCTAGTCCGTGCAGCCCGTGACAGCGCCGATGCCTCTCTGCCGCGCGGCCCCTCCAAGGACGACATCCGGAGCGGGAGCGGAAGTGGAAGCGGGCGCGGTCGTGGTGGATTCCGCGGAGGCCGTGGTCGTGGCGGTGAGGGAAGCAGCCGTGGCCCGCGCCGCGAGCATGATCGCCACTCGGCGACCAACCGCACCGATTCCGAGAAGAAGCTCACCCAGGGCTGGAACAGCGAGCCCACCAAGGTGCTCGAGGAGGGCGAGCGTGCCGCGGAGGAGGCACATACCGACGTGGCCCCCGCCGAGGCCCACGCCCCCGTCGACGACGAGCCGCCGGTCAAGACGCTGGCCGAGTACCTCGAGGAGAAGCGACAACGCCAGGCCTCGCTAGCCTCGTCGGCTGTTGCCCCGCGTCGTGCCAACGAGGGCGTCACCACCGACAAGTCGCAGGTCAAGCCCAAGGTGCACGTTTACGTGCGCAAGGACGAGGACTTCTTTGCCGCCGAGGCCAAGACGACCACCAAGAAGACCGTGACGGTGCGCAAGACCAAGACCGTTGTCGAAATTGAGCAGCGCTTCAACGAGGAGGAGCGAGTGTCGTACTCGTCCGGCCGCGGTGGGCCTCGAGGAGGTCGCGGGCGCGGCGGTGCTGGCCGTGGCGGGTACTCTGGTCCCCGCACCGGTGGTGCGGCCGTCAACGTCGATGATGCGTCTGCCTTCCCCGAGCTCGGGCACTAGTTGACGCGTGTTAAACGTTGCTGAATGGACGATACAGTCCGCAGACCGCTTAGTCATCAGCAATCATACCTTCATGAGCACACTTGGCGGATATTCCTGCATATATTGATATATTGGAATGCTCTAAAGCGATGATGCAGCTTGAGCATTTGCTAGCTTGATTCGGATACTCGTGGCTTTGTTCACCCAAATCGGGATACATTGCATCGATCGGGCTGACCCTGACAGTCTCCCAGCTGCCACTTTACTTAATCCCAGGATGACCCCCGCCAGACCGACGAAGCGTACTCGTCTTCTGTTAAAGTGTACATATGCTATGAGCGTAGCCGTCGCTTTCGGCTTCGTGCTTGTGACGACATCGTCGATATACACCGCTGCGACGACCTTGGCCAACACCCACATCCTCCGCGTTGAGCCCGGCCCAACCTTCCGTCCAGCCAATCTCTACATCCGCGTCGGCGATGTGGTCAGATTTGATTTTGCCCCCAAAACGTCGTACGGATACTCGGACGAGGTCACCGCGACGGAGGCACAAACCCTTGGCAGCTGCCAGGCCAAGGCCGACCCGCTGTTTGATTTCTTCGCCGACGCCGAGCAGCGGTTCATGGCATCAGGTGAATATCCCGTAACAAGCAAATCTGGATCGGGTGGCTGTGGTGCAGACACTACAGCTGTGATTCATGTCCAAGAAGCGACGGCCGACGATGCTCCCACTAGCGTCGTTAGGGTGCTTGCGACTGCGAATTCCACGCAACTGGTTGGCAACGCCTCGTATCCATGCACTCCCACCGGTGCATTCAATGGGACGCCAATTGGTTTCGCCTACAACGCCGTCAACTACACTTTCTACTTTTCGAATATGACGCTCATCTGGGACCCGCCAAGCGGGACAGCGACCTGGTGCCAGGGCGTGTTTCAGTTCTTCAACGCCACGCAGTGGACGACCCTGACCAACGGAGTGATTACCAAGGTGCCGGTCGAAGTCATCGCTCTCAATCTGCCATCGGCGCCAAGCAAGGATGGAAACACGACGCAGCAGGTGCCGTCACCTGGTCTCATCATTGACCGGAACGTCACATCGGTCAACGCGACGACGTCTCCTTCGTTTGGCAGTGTACCCTTTGATAACTCCAGCACACCGTCACTTATTGTTGGTCGCGTTGAAACGCCTGTTGTTGCCAATGTTTCAAATGCGACGACGGGCATTGTTGCGGCGAATGGCACCAACGGAACCCAAGGGAATGGGACCAACGGAACTGCCGCCAATGGGGCCAATGGGACCAACGCGACACAGCCTTTACCTCCGCTGGGCACGCCAGCCATTGATCCCAACAATAGTTTGCTCAACAAGTCAGACAACGCTCGTCGGCATGTGGTTGGCTGGATGGCAATTGTGAGTAGTGTATTTATTGTCGCCGGCGGCAATTTGTTGTAAGACGTTCGTGTATGTTGCATCGCACAACATAATGTATTGTTGGGCACAATCGCCTATTGTCTCTGTCTACCTCAACGCACATCACTAGGGCCGGCCCTTGGACATGCACGCCTGGTTGAATGCTGCCTCATCGAGAGAAAATTTGGCAAAGCGAGCCTGAACCTTGTCCATCGGACAGACGGCCTCGTTATTGCACCATGGCAGATTCATAACCTGCCCATTATACAGCACGCGCAGGGCAAACTCGCCGCTATTGAGCTGAAGCACCTCGATGACGAAATTGGCGGCAAACGGTGCCCAGTGAATCTTATCTGGGGCATATCCGAGTACGGTCTGGAGTGTCTGCATGGTGTGGTCGTGACCGCTGAGTTCCAGCAGCGGCGGTGCATTGTCCTTCACCTTGGGCGCGTTGGCAATCAGGCCATTGAGTTTCTCGAGCAAATAATGCACGAATCTACCGCCGTGAAGACGTATGAAATCAGACGAGGCACCCAATGCTTGCAATTCTTTGGCGTAGAGCGAGAAGAGGGTGTAGTGCATGTCAGGAGTCATCTTGAAGTCTTCGTCGGCACTGTCACCGCGCGTGACAGGCAACTGGGGCTCAGCGCAGTGCTGGACGTTGTAGAGGTCGAGAAGCGAGAAGAGATCGTTGGGGGACATTCCGTAGTCAGCGTAATAGAACGTGGAGGTTAAGGCTTTACTACGCAACTGCATCTCGCGCATGCTTGGCGATTCTTTGATCTCGAACTGAAGCTGTTCATACCGTGGGCATCGTAAGGAGATTGGGGCAAGGAAGAGCTTAGCACCGGCCGGGTCAAAGGAGCTCGCTTTGACTGGCACGGCAGGACTCTCATCGACTGGCATGCTGCGACCCTTATCGTCTGGCATGGCAAGACCCGCTTGGAATGCTACGGCCGAGTCAATCGACCGTTCCTTGTCCGACGTGATTACTGTCACAGAGGGAGGTGGCGCGCTGCTATAGTATACTGCTCGCACGGCCTTGCCCAAATCAAACAGTTGTTCGACACCCAACTTGGTCAGCTGCCCGTTCTTTGTGCAAGGAGCTGTGAGAGCCTGGGGCAATCCAGCCTGGGCGGGGTTCATGCATAGTAGCGACTGACCTTGCTCCTTCATGGTGACGTTATCAGTTGGTCGCCATGGTGTTTGGTGTCCGTGACGATGAGCAGCGATGACGGCCACGACCCGCGCGCCCTCCACCGGTTTATTGGTAGCAAAGGAAGGTTTGGGATTGCAATGATTGCGGAAATCAGTGAAATCGTAAGGTGTCGCCTTGTTTGGAGCTATGGTAGGGGTAATTTTGACACGGACAGGCGATTGAGAGCGTTCTTTAGCGGAAGTGGATTGCGACATAGTAGAGTGTTTGCGCAGCCACTTTCCCCAGCCACTTTCCCCGCCACTTTCCCTTAG
>QZWS01000347.1:0-11758 GCA_004114245.1 Zoopage sp. CT-All
TCTCTTTTCTTCTTGTCTTGTCAACACCAGTGTTGACCCTAATACACCTAATTACTACAGCACCTCCTCTCTGCCTCCTCTCCTCCCTACCTCTCCCTCCTGGTTATCCTCCCCATCAAGCCGGTCATCACAACACCACAACGTCTTCTCTAGTAGAGACTCCATAAAAGAAGAATTGTACACTGAAGCACCATATTCATAGTATGTCACACCTCCAATGGAGATTCTTTGGCACATGTACAAGGCATTCCTATTGAGATTGCACGAGAAATTACCCAAGTTCATGTGCACCCACCAGAACCAGCATCCAGCACAAGATATTGGAAATCAGCTTTTCCCCAATAGACATGTCCAATGCAATGTATGTGTCAGAGGTGAGAACAGTTGGATAGATAGCTCTGTCACTGACAACAACAATGGCGCTGGCAGCACTAGTGGGAGCAGCAATGGCAGCAGCATGGCCATGTGCAGACTGTGAAGTCATGCTCTCCCATAAAGTTTTGAAGCTAACTAACCTCAACCCTGACACAAACACCCGGTCAAGCTAGTTTACACTGCAGTCATGGTCCAATGCAAGGCATAGTTTCTCTCTGCATAGACTGTGAACTTCAGATGGTTAGCTATCATCCAGGAAGAGGTTCCTCCCAAAACAATGCAGCTAGTCTTGCACTCCATGCAGGATGCACCCGGCTTGGGCATTCGTTTCTTGGAATGGCAGTTGAGCACATGTAAATAGTTCACGTGCTAGGCATCACTAAAAACGTCGCCTCCCCTTCAACCCCTCACCCGCACTCTGCCCACCACCCTTCCCACTTTGCTTTCAACGCCATTTCTGCTCTTAACGCTTTCCATCAACCTATTCCATTCATTCTGCTACTATGCACACCATCGCTCTCCTCTCATTTGCTGCTGTAATACTTGTTCTGGCCATTCCAGCAGCATCGGCGCTCGATAACCTTGTGCGCCCTACTCCTCTGGCCATCAAAACCACCGGCCGTCATATCATTCGACTGCATCAATCCACCAATATGCGCCAATTTGATCACACATTCAAGGCTGCCCTGGAGAGCGACACGTCCGCTGGTCCTGGAGATAACAAGCTTGTGTACCAGTACACAAAAGGCATCAACGGCTACGCGGGATACTTTACCCAGGCAATGCTAGCACGGCTTAGGCAAAACCCAGACGTCGCCGATATTGAGCTTGATGCCATCGGATACATCGAGACCGTGAAACAAGATAGTCCGCCCTCGTGGGGACTCGCACGTGTGTCGCAGCGCAATTTGAAGAATCTGGCCACTGCTGCATACGAGTATCCTGAATCGGCCGGCGAAGGTGTCACAGCATACGTGATCGATTCGGGAATCCAGACAAATCATACCGACTTTGGTGGACGTGCTAGTTGGGGAGCTAATTTCGTTGCCGATGAGCCAGCGGAGGATTTGAACTCGCACGGAACACATTGCGCAGGTCAGCAAAGCGCTGCTGTTGGCCAACGAAGCTGATATCTCTGCGTGTTAGGCACCATCGCGTCCACGACATATGGAATAGCGAAAAAGGCTCACGTCATTGCCGTGAAAGTATGCACCGCCGAAGGCAACTGCGCAACATCCGACGTGTGCGTTTGTCGATGCTCATATTATCAGCATCCAACTTACGCACACTTGGTAGAATCGCCGGTATCCTCTGGGTCATCAAGAACTCGAAGCCAATGTTGTCCACGATCAACATCTCCCTTGGCCTCGCACCATCCGACTCGATCGATGATGCGGTCAAAGCCGCTACGGAGGCCGGAATCGCTGTAGTCGTTTCGGGCGGCAACGCGTCCGGCGATTCGTGCTTGAATAGTCCACGCCGCAGCCCATATGCCTTCGCGATCGGTGCCTCGGATAAGGATGACCAGAAAGCCAACTTCTCTAACCATGGAAGATGTCTGAGCATGTTCGCCCCGGGCGTGAATATTCTGTCGACCGTTCCTCTCGGCGAATCAAGAGCAATGTCCGGCACGTCCATGGCTTCCCCACATGTCTGTGGAATCTCGGCACTCTATCTCGCGGAGAACAAGTATGACAGTATTAAAGCGCTGTACGCCGATATGATTGCACGATCAACGAAGAACATCATCAAGGATACCCCACCGAGCACAACGACGAACCTGATTTATAGCATACCGAAAGGTGGCGTGGCCATGTCGAAAATGCGGACAGAGCCGATATTAGTGGCTCCTGAAGCACCTGCGATTGCTGCTTGAGTGTTGTAATTTGACGCGACCAATGCAGCAGCGAAGCAGATTGAATCTCGTACTGCTGCGGCAAAATTAAGCTGCTAACGCCGTAGACGGAGCAAATATGCGTGGGGACAAGACTTGGAGTCGACAGGCAGATACCGCTTGTAGAAATTGACGACAAACTCTTCTGGCTTGAACCCAATCGACTGATACAAGATCTATGCGCGCATTAGAATGCAGGCCATCAGTGGTGCGTGACAGTTTACCATGGCAGGGTTGGTGGCTGACACATGCAGCATCATGTCTCTATCTAATCCAGACCGAGAGAGATGGAATAGCATACGCCGGGCGATGCCCACACGAGTCCAACCAGGACGGACAGCGATATAGGCAACATATCCGTCCAAATTCATGACTGTACAGCCAATAACCAGGCGGCGGTAGAGGGAAACAATGGTAAACTCTTGATAGGTCAATGCGTCTGTCACTGGGTGAAATGATGAGAGGCATGAGCGGTGGGCAAGTGGATGAGAGAATACCATCGATGCCTGGCCAGAAAAGGGACGTCAGAAGATCGTTGACTTGCTGCACATGCATCTCCTGCAAGTAGCAGTAATCGATAGAGACACGCGGAGCAAGTTCTTGAACCGCAGCCGTTTGAATCTTCTCAAGGATGCACAACATTGCTGGACGTGCGCTGCCATCTCGCTCGATGTAAGGTTGTAGCCATTGATCGAGGCACAAGCCACGCCAAGGCACCAGAGAGGTTAAAGTGTGGCGCAGTCGAGGGTCGCCATAGAGGGAGGCTCGAAAAGTCGCGGGTGTGTCAATCGCAGAGGGCGGTTCCTCATCGTCCAAAGTCAGCGTATTATTGATGGACGGCTCATTTGAGCCTGCCTCCAGTACCTTTTCCCCTGATTTCATCGTATTTGTACAAAGAATGTCCGAAAAACTCATCGTCGAGGGCTCTAGTGTGTTCGTCGAGGATGGCCAGGGCATGTCGTTTGCGTTTGATCAGCATGGCGAGTAGTCACGTGGGTGAGAACTGGCAACTGCATTCTGGTATTGCCACCCTCCTCCAAGGATTACAGACCTGATAGTGCTCGGTGAAAGAGCTCTGCATTATTAATGGCGATGGTCGTGCCTTACCACACTAGTACGCTCAACTTGGGTTGCTGGCTCATAATCACAGCCCCACACCTGACTTAACAAACCTCCGTGATCGCAGATCGGCTTGTCGAATGGGCTCGGGCACGCGAAATCGGCTGCACATAACTGCCAGCTGTGTTGCGGTGTCCAGCGATACGCGGTGCCCGATGGAGACAAACACCGGATTGGGTGCGTCCTCTGTCGTCCGCACGGCCTACAGTGTGTTTCTAAGAGTGAAGCGCAAAGACTGTGGATGGCGTTACTGCGCCGTAGGTGAAGCCGCTCTTGCCGACGAGCGTCAGCGAATCGCCCATCTTGTGCAGCTCGCCCCTCGCACGCTGCCTGACATGGGCCATGGACATCTCCGGGCCATCGTCAATCTGAAGAAAGTTCTTGCCGACGCCAACCGTGGGGATATCTGCAAGCACGCCAAAGTGCGACGCGAGTCCAAATCGACGCGGATGCAGCACTCCATTGCCATCAACAAAGACGATCTGGGGAAGAAGCTGAGGGGATTTGGCACGGAGGGTGTCGAGAAGGTGGAGCAGCGGCTCGATTTCCCGAAAGGCAAGGAACCCTGCTTTGTAGGGCGTGGTCAGCCGCGCCTTGACATAGTCCTCGTAGACGACCTCCATGGATGGCCAGTCGAGGACAACGAGGGCGGCAACGGCCACCGTTGCGTCGGTTAGCGGAAAACTCAGATCCACGCCGCCAATGTACTGCAGACCAGGGAATGCATCTGGCGCGGGACAGGTCGCGATGGCAAAGGAGGGATGGTCGTCGGCGAGGATGGAGCGCGCACGCAGCCGGTCTTGCTCCCTTGAGCGAAGTCGATCATCTGAGCATGACAAACAACAAGCACTTCTCCCATTGCTCAAGAAGAGCGTCGCTGGCTTCCATCGCCATGGCGGTGTTGGTTGGTTCGCACATTTGGCAGTCACGGCGCCTTGGACAATTCCTGGCAATGCATTGAACTTATGCATTTTCACAAGAGTACACATATTGGCCTTGTTCGGAGGGCTCTTCAGACGTGCCTCAGCCAAAATAACGCCTTTCACAAGTAGGGACGAGCTCCACGATATGGATTAAGTAGGAAGGGGGCGATGAGACGAGCACCTGCGCTGTAACCTCGATCTGTGAGCGGAGGAGATTGCAGTTGCCCTGCTGCCTATCCTTCCATCACCGCCGTGGCAGTCCGCGAAGTGCTCAGCCCCATCAACCTCCGCTTGCGCTCTTTGGCGCCGACACGCACCTTGATCCTCATGTAACATAATGACGAAAAGATCGTCGGTATCAGCATGACGAGAAGTTGCATACGAAATGTATGCACGTATGCACCGAGAATGCCTGCGCGTAGCGCCGGATCGGTAATATCTGCGACGACACCACCTGCGTGTCCACTTTCCAGGCCTCCGAGGTGAATCTTTGGGGCGCCTGCGGGCAGCGAATTGCTCAAGACATTGTTGAAAACGGCACCAATCACAGAAATGCCAATCACGCCGCCAATGACGCGGAAGAAGGTGGAAAGCGCGGTCGACACGCCAATATCCTTGGGCTTGACCACGTTCTGGCCAGCAAGGATGGTTGTCTGCACCAGCAGCCCAAAGCCGAGACCAGCAAGAAAGAGCAGCCCGATTTCCATGCCGCGGTTCCGCTCGCTCGTGAAGAGCATCATGAGGCCGATCGCTAGCGCAAGGATGGCAGACCCGCCAGCGGTAAACGCTGTGTATGACCAGGCCTCGAGCCGCGAGGTGCACTGGCCCGTGAGAATGGCACCAGCGCAGTTGACCAAGATAAACGGAATCATTTCGACGCCGGACATGGTCGCCGTGTCGCCGCGAACGAGCTGGAAGAAGATTGGGATGTAGTATGACACCCCAAAGAATCCGATGCCGACAAGAAAATTTCCCGCGAATATTGCTACTATGGTGCGGTTCTTGAACAAATGCGGCGGTGCAATCGGCTCCTTCGCAACCCAGCCCTCGACGTACGCAAATGCAGCGATAAGGGCTGCACTCAAGACAAACAGCGATATGACGATCGCCGAATTCCATGGATAGGTGTTGCCGCCCCAGCTGGTTGCCAGCATCAGGGCGACACAGGCACTGACGAGAGCTAGCGAGCCGATATAGTCGATGCGCCCGAGTTTGTTCCGCATACTTGCCCATCGCGAACGCCTCAAGTCGGCGGTGGGGAGCTGCGCATCAAACTTTGGCTGCGGTAGTGCCCACATCATGGTCACGAATGCCAACAAGCCGAGCGGCAGGTTAATGTAGAACTAGAGCGAATGTCAGATCTAATATGTTGCCTGAAATGAGATTACCGCCCAGCGCCAAGACAGCTGATCGGTGAACACGCCCCCCAGCAACGGTCCGGTGGAGGCGCTCACTACCCACACTAATGCAAACATGCCCATGTATCGGTCTCGATCACAAAACTCCACAATATCGACGAGCATGATAATGCTAAGCGCATCCAGCCCACCGCCACCGACCCCAGCCAGCGCTCGAAACGCGATTAGCGTCACCATGTTCGGAGCAGCGCCACAGCCGATGGATCCACCAACGAATAAAGCCAAGGCGAACAGCAGCGTGTGCTTCCTCCCGAATATGTCTGAAAATTTTCCGAAAAGCGGTTGTGTCGTAGTGTATGAAACGAGGTAGGCCGTCCCAATCCACGACACTTGCGAGAGGGCGGCAAAGTCGGATGCGATTCGAGGCACTGTGGTGGCAATGATGGTAGAGTCGAGTGACGCGAGAAACGCAGATAACGCCAGCCTAAACACCGTACCCATGAGGTTAGACGATTCTGGCTCTGTGCTGGATACGTGACATACGCCGAAAGAGCAAGGTACAGATTCATCCCTTTCAACGCATTCCTATTCACCAACTCGCTCTCTGCTGTTCGCGACTTTCGTGCCAACAGGTCCTGCACATTCAAAACATGTCCGTCATCGTCAGCATCTATATTAAATTTTGTGGTGGTATCGGTCGTAGTGCTGATCGACAGCACCGCGGCCGAATCGTCCTCGTCGCCCTGGATCCGCAGTGCCTTATCAATGGAGCGGGCCACGGTCATGTCGACGAGGGGCACCTCTGAGAGTGCGATGCCCGCCATTGCGACGCCCTGATTCATGGACGGTGTGTCCATGTAACGGGCGGAGCCAGACCCGTTGATCATCAAAGGACCGGCGAACGTGCAAAAAAAGAAGTCACATCTGCGAGCGCCGGTGTGGGCTCGATGTGTTGGGTTTTGTAAGATGTGTTCAGGGTATAGAATTTCTGTATTTGTCATGAGACAAGTTATGCTCGCTCTCCTTTTATACTAAAGTATTACTAATGCTACGTCATCACTTTGATGACGTCTTTGTTCCTCTGGGTTCTGTTGGGTTCATGGTGTTGAGTTTGACTAAGCCGTCGCTCTTATCACAACACGATGCACCTACCAACTACACGGTACCCGGTGTCCTATTGCTCTGGCGATGATAAAAATGTTGTCTTTTGCTATATAGCAACCTAAAACTTCAACAGTTCTCAATGCTGATCCTGCCCCAATATTTACGCATTACAGGATCTGCAGAAGGGCACATTTAACGCCCTCAACAGTGCAGATGTCATAGTGGGTATCTGTAGTTATTTAGCACTATCTTTAAATATCTTAGTAGGGTATGTCACCGCCTTACTCTAATAGCATTCCAGTCTTATTTTGCTAATTTACAAGAAGTACAGCATCAGTCAGAGAAAAGCAGGCATCGCAGATCAGTTGAGCACCATTGATGCTGCATGGAGATCAGCCTTGCCATTTGCAGATAATCACCTGAGGAATAAGTCGCAGCCATAGTACAGCAGAGCACAGTCAGTGAGGCCTCTATTGCTATAAACATTCAGCGGGATACCACATGCCTCCCTTACTCCTTACTGCTGCACAAACTTGGCCTTAGTCAGCCATGCTGTGACCTGCTCCCAAGGGTATTTATCAGCGTCTGCCACTTTCTTCACTTCGTCCATGCTGCCTGTGCTGACCAGCTCTGCCGCGGATTTTAGCCAGTCGTCATCCAACACCTGCTTGATTGTGTATCGCTTGGAGGGCTTTTTCTTGGTCATGTTCTTGGCGAGATTGTATGCTGCTTCAAGCAAGGGATGGGAGGGGGGGTACATGCTCATAGGATACTCGGGTTTATGGTTGAGGAGTACTTGCATTGTTTTGCCAAAGGCGTATAGGTCTGCTGGGCGCTGATCGAGGGGATAGCGCGGATGCCTGCTTTTATCGCCAGGCCAAACATATTCTAGTGCAATAAAAGTATTAGTGCCGAATATGTTTTGGAGACGTTGAGCATATGATTGATCTTTGGGGTACAGAGCGTCGCCAAAGTCGGTGAGGCTGAACGACCCATCGCCCATCATGAGAATGTTAGCAGGCTTTATATCGCGATGCACGAATCCTTGTTCATGGAGCACGCCAAGGGTCTGTGCTATACGAAGCACAAACACTTTGAGAAGCGGCGGGGGCATGGAGGTGCCAGCATTCAACATCAACGAAGCCACGGAGCCATTTGATGCATTCGCCATTGAAAAACAGTGCTTTGGTCTGGGCTCATTATCAAAATTGATAAAGTTGTAGACGGGGAGAACTCCATTTGGCGAGAGCTCATACGCGGCACGATGGTGACGGAATTCTTGAAGGAGGCTGTCGGCAGAGAGCTTGGGCCTGCCCATATTGAAGCGTGTGCACTTAAGTACGACTTTGCGCGGCATAGCCAGCTTGTTATCGACAACGTGCTTGATTTTGGCGTTTTCGTTGTCGACTGTGAGGACCGTTGTAATCTGGGCGATGTGCTCCTTATTGCTGGCCCACGCATCCATCTGCTCAATGGCACCGCCTCCTGTCGAGGACGCAAGAGCAGTTGTTGCTGCAGCGACCAGAAGAAGAGCGATATTTTCAGCAAGCATGTGTGGTGTTGGAGGACGTGGTGGAGAAAGTGGTGCGCAGTCACTTCCCCAAGAGAGAGAATATGGCATGCATTGAGCCTTGACTTCAACGCAAGCAACATACTAGTACTGGTCTTATTATTCGGCTAGGTTAAGAGTGTCCGTCACAGTCACTTCCCCAAAGCAATTAATTGGAAAGTGGACTCACTCACTGCACCACTATCCACTGTCACACTCTGTGTCGACTGCTCCCCCATGTGCCCATTGAGATTCAGCTCCAGTGCTGCCAACCCCCAATAAAGGAATGTCTCCTGGCACAATCCCGTGGCTACTGTGTACGAGCAAGAGCAGCTATTAATAGACAGAGCGAACATAATTGGCATTGATCATGGCTTCGCTCTCAGATCTGTGCACTGCCAAATACTATTCACTATTGGGGTCAATGCATATGTCCAAATATTCTCACTCTCGCGGGGTGCTCACGTGCTCAAGGCCAATGATGCACAAGCCCGACGAAGGCATTGCCAAACAGCGCAGCTTCAGCCGCGGTGCGTCCCAGCGCCGCCCCAGCGCCGTCCCATCGCGCAATTGCGTGCTGAGCACTGGCCAGAGAATCTCTATTTCCTGGACCTGTCGCAGCCGGCAAACGCGGACAGTGCATCGACCTCGCGTTTCGAGAAATTCCGTCGTCTCCTCCTCGCGCCCAACATCGACCAAAGTATGCGCCTTCAATCGATATTGCAACTCTGCGAGACGCTTAGATGCGCTGCGGAAGCTGAGCTGGAGCGGGATTCCACGGGATCTGCGGCCGATGATTTGGCAGCTTCTCGCGGTATGTGATTTGCTACCCCACCCACTGGTCCCATGTCTCTGCCCACCCGCGCTTCACAGGGATATCTACCGTGCAACTCGGAGCGCAGAGAGCAGACTCTGGCCCGGAAGCGCAAGGAATACTCGGACGCTATCCACCAGGCCTGGCTTCGTGGCGAGTCTGGTCTCGATGCCGTGATATGGCACCAGGTCACAATTGATGTGCCGCGGACGCATCCCACACTTGCCTTGTTCAGGAACGAGTCGACGCGGAAGGCGCTGGAGAGGATTCTTTACTGTTGGGCAATACGGCATCCCGCCAGTGGATACGTTCAAGGCATCAATGATCTGCTCACGCCCTTCTTCAGCGTGTTTGTGTCGTCGTATCAAAGTAAGTGTCCTTGCGCAACCCATACTAGCTTAATTCCAGGCATTTAAGAGTACTATCCCGAGCCATTTGATGTGAGCATGCTCCCGCCCGATATCCTCACCACCATCGAGGCCGACTCGTACTGGTGTCTCACCAAGCTCCTCGATGGCATTCAAGTGATGCTGTCCCTCTCCCCGCCCCCTCTTATTCTAATTGCCGCTAGGATAATTACACACACGGGCAGCCTGGTATCCAGCGGCAGATAAACCGACTCGGCGAACTCATTCACCGAATCGACAGTAGGCTCCTACTCGTCGCCTCCGTCGATGCTCACTCCTGCTAGCACCACTTGCAACGCATCTTGAGAAGCACAATGTGGCATACATTCATTTTGCATTTCGTTGGATGAATTGCTTGCTAATGCGAGAGATCTCGCTTGACAACACTATCCGTGTCTGGGACACCTACCTCGTATGCCCCATTCATCGCCATTGCACTGTCAACCCTCCTGCGCTGACTAGGCCGAGGGAACGAGCTCCTTGTCCGAGTTTCACATGTATGTCTGCGCCGCATTCCTCGTCAAGTGGTCCGGTGTGCTCCAGACCATGGAGTTCCAGGACATGATGATGTTTCTCCAGGCACTGCCCACGCAAGCATGGACCGAGAAGGATATGGAGTTGCTCTTGTCGGAGGCATATATGTGGAAGTCCCTGTTCCACGACGCCCCTGGCCATCTGGTGCAGTGACTGGGCACTGCCTAAAATATATTGTACTTCTCTGCAACACCTCGTGAGAAACATGCTGCCGGCTCGATCCTCAATCGATCTACTTGACGTTCTTTTCCGCACAAGCATGGACGATCCCGGTCAGGTGGATGCAGCGTGCTCGCGCATCCTCGCTGTCCTCGCCGCGAAGAACGTGCGTTCCCGACCTCACATCGTCACCACCATCCTCTGCCTCGGAATAGATTTCAGGCGAGCAGATGTTGGAGAACAAGGCGTCGTCAATGGCGTTCATATTGAGCGCTCCTAAAGAATCGTTCCAGAGAGATCCGGCTGCGCGGGTATTAAACGCGGTCTTCGTCGGCAGCGATGTTGCCATCACCAAGGCACCCTCACGTCGCCAATGTTGCGCTAACCCCCCCCCGCAGAAGGAAGAGCATCTCTTGGATGTGCTTATCCACTGCATCGGATTCTCGACTCCGGCAATGCGAACTCGCCGGCTGAATGCTTTCACGCTTGCGTCGCTTCTTGGCAGATATGCGACGCGACTCAAGTTTGACCGCGTCGATCAGACATTTACCGTCTGTGTAGCGAGCCTATCCAAAGCCGCGACAGAATCCGAGGATATAAAGGTGGCGTCCTTTATCTCCTCCATTTTCCCTGTATGCTGATGTTCGCCTTAGCTAAATAGAGCGCTACTGAAATGCCTATGCATCCTCCTCGCCAGCTGCAAGAAATGCCCAACTGCATTTGCAGATCTCGCCACCCAGTTACCAAGACTTTTGCTCTGGCGTAGGGCCAATCATGGTACATTGATGAACGCAAGTACGAGCTCTGACTCCGATGGCGACGTACTTGCTGCTCGCACTCGGTACAGCCCAAATGAAGCCATGAGGTATCATGCAATCAATTGCATCGGCATCATAGCCCAGGTGTGAGCGCATACTGATTCTAGCTAGTTGACTAACGTTCGATCCTAGAGCCATCCCAAGGCACTATATCCTTATTGGAACAGCCTGATTGCCGATATTCGTGATCCAACCACCTCTGCGCTTCTCACAGCCATCCTCGAAGACCCAAGCGCTGATAATCGCCGATTGGCCTGCAATTCATTAACTAAACTGCTTAAATCCGGCCAGCCACTTCTCGCGACCTCAATTGAACGATCCTCCGTCTCTACTGCCTTTGTGTCTCTGGCGGAAAAGACGGGCTACATGGTGCAAACAGTGTTTAACGTGCTAATCCGTGTTTGCACTAGTGTGAGCGCTCCCATGGCCGCAGAATCCCTTGATGTACCACACTTGACACATGCAGAGTCGCTTTCTCATATGCTGCCTAGGCTCTCTCTGCACTAGTCGCATCCGACGCCCTGAAAAGATTTCCGGCCTCGTATTTGGACCGAATCAAACAGCTTGCTTTGCTTCAGATGCAATGTGCCGGTATGTTCAGTGGATTGTTGGATTGCGCCTCGTCAATATCTTTAGATACACAGGTCCAAGCTGCGGCTATCACAATAATGGCTACAATATCTGGTAAGTCAGCAATTTCCTCA